>OW240916.1:328395395-328407901 GCA_933207985.1 Pelobates cultripes
ACTATGTCTTCTAGAAAGATATCTTGAGGCAGAGTGAGAAGCCATCTATTGAAAGAACTTAAATAATTATTTTAAAATATAAAATCCTTAAGCAGAGGAAAAAAAAACGTGGAATGAATTTTTTTAGTATGATAGTTATTGTGACGGATCACCCTGTCCCTGGACTGAAAACCCCTTCATTTCATTCCCTATGAGTTCGGGACATTGCCTTCTCTTTTGTTTTTTATGTATTTTATTCCCCTACTGAACAAACTACCGAACAGTCAGCATTTGACATACGAACATGTGGCGGCAGCCATCTTTAGCCGCAAGTACATACAGCAGTGTTTGGTCGTCGAGTGCATGGAACTATAACCAGACACTCAACGCCGCAAACACCACTGGGACTTCCATACCTTCATACATCCGTCTAGATTTGTATAAAAAGAGCGGAGTTCGGTAGGAATAAGCTCCCGAACCAGATACATCCACCAAGAATCCATACGAACGATTACGTTTAGTATTTTGACTATTTCATGTATTCCCGAAATAGACCGACTGCACAACCTGATTTTATGGAACTCTTTTGGGCAGGAGCCTCGTCTGCGGTCGGTCAAAATGTGACTTCCATGGAAATCCCGAACCCCTTAACCGATCTGGGTGATCTTTGTATATGTTGGTCCCCCAGATTGGGGCTATCAGAGAATATAACAAAAGTGGGGTTTCCATGAGTTTTGGGGGTATTTTCAGGATACTGTGTAAAAGTATAGATTTTTTCTGTGCTTGGAGATAATTGGGTAATGTGAGAACAATGCCTAATTCAATTATCACCCACGCACAGAGGAGGGATTACATTGTTTGTGTATGGGAGTGTCCTGGAGCCAGTGCCATTGTATAATTGTCTGTACTGTAGTCTACTCTCAGGTCCAGAGGTTTGCCATAAAAGGATGTGTGTGGCTCCATTAAACTCTGTCATCTCACAGCATAGAGCCTCGTCTCATGTTTGTGGGAGAAAGCTATAACAGCTCTCTCTCTCTCTCTTCTGCTTGGAGTGCTTAATCACTAGCTCTTTTAAGAGCTCTTCCTGCTCTGCTCTACAGAATACCTCCCACTAGGGGGAAAAAACAGCTCTGGCGGCAAAACTTCTGTAACGGATCGCCTGGCACCCCGACTGGGTACCTCCGTTAAAGGATGCTCCTAGCGCTTCCTGAGGACTCCAAGCACTGCAGGAGACACCACAACCACCGAACCGGAGAAGCATATGAATCCTCTCAAGCATATGAATGCTGTAGACCGTTGAATAGGAACCATACGAATAGGTTTACTCTCCTAGCAGTCAAACTGGAACAGCATACAATAAATCCTTCCCCCAATAATGAGACGACACTTCACTTTGAGGGTTAAAACAGGAACTCTCTGTACTGTCACATACAGTCTCTTTTATTCCCAATCCACAAACATAGTACAGCCCACAGGGCGTTACAAAACAACCAATCACATCACAGTTACATCCCACATATTCCCTCCCCTTATCCTGAGAGGAAACTCAATTATACATACAGTTAAAACATACTTTCTACCCAACTTTCATAACTCCAAAACCATACATCACATTCACATAAAATTACATATTCACAATCAATCCATTCAGGGGAACAACATATTCAAAAATGGCACAAATCAGACAAGGGGTTCAAAAGTTAGTAAAAAGTCCTTTGTGACTAAATGAAGCATGGCTTTCTGGCCCAAACCAGTTTCAGAGTCTTCTATCCTGGAGATAAGTAATTCAATTATCTCCCAGGACAGACACAAGACTCCATTAAGCACATGGTTGCAAAAGACACAAAACACTTTAAAATACATAAAGTCACATTTTACACATAACACACAGACATTTCACATATCCCCAGATAGCTCAGGTCTGAGCGCACATTATTAAGTGAATGGCGCTCGGACCACACAAATACAGTTTAATCGCCATGGAGCCAAAGTCTTTACAGTCAGTTTCATACGAATGGGCTCCATGGGATTCCTATCTGGGGTATAACACATTCACATAAAGTCTGGTCCATAGTCCAAAGGCAAGAGGCGGGCAAGCAGCCCCCTCCAAGGACACGTGGCGAGGCCGGTTTCGCCACATTTCTCCCCTTTACCATCCAAACTAACAGGGTATCTGACCTCCTGCCGGTCAGTGCCCTGGTTAGTCCAGCAACCCACCCACGAAGCACAAACAGCAATACAGCCCACCCACAATAACTGGTTACTACACCTGGATAAAATAGCAACTTGTCCATGTCCAGGTGCCTCACCACGGCTGTGCGGGGGGCTGGTAGACTGCCTTGGTGGGTTGCTGAGTGGGCAGAGACCAGCGGTACTCTGCCCGGGTGCCAGCGCTACCACTGAAGTAGCCTGGTTGGAGCCTGGTTGGGGAGGGGGAGACCGACTGTCTCCCCTCTGGATACACTGCTCTGTGGCTGGGGGACAGGACCGACCGTCCCTGCCCCTGGGGCTGCAAGTGCAGAGACTACGGTCCCATCTGCATAGTTGTGGGGCTTAACATCTCCCCTTGGTGGGTTAGGCTGCCGCTGGAGAGAGGGTGTAACAAGCTCCTCTCTCTGAACTGTAGACTGCCGCTGGGGAGAGGGGGTAACCTGCTCCTCTCCCTGACACTCTCTTTGCTGGTGGAGAGGGGGACCAACTGTCTCCCCTTTCAATATTTTGTCCTGCGGCTGGGGTGCGAGACAGATGGTCTCTGCTTCCTGGGGTACACACTGCCGCTGGGGAGGAAGGACGGCACCTTCATCTCCCTGGGGTACACGCTGCCGCTGGGGAGGGGGGGTAACAAGCTCCTCTCCCATACATACTTTCAGCCGCTGGGGAGAGGGGATAACAAGCTCCTCTCCCTGACACTCTCTCTGCTGTTGGAGAGGGGGACCAACTGTCTCCCCTTTTAATATATTGCCCTGCTGCTGGGGAGCGAGACCGACTGTCTCCGCTTCCTGCAGGACACACTGCCGCTGGGGAGGAAGGACTGCACCTTCTGCTCCCTGGGGTACACACTGCCGCTGGGGAGGAAGGACTGCACCTTCTGCTCCCTGGGGTACACACTGCCGCTGGAGATCTGGGCCGACCGCCCAGCATCCCTGTAGGGCCGGTAGAGAGACCGCCATCCCATCTCCACCTGCCATCTGTGGGTCTTCCCAGGACCAGTCTATGAGGTCCCCTACTTCTGCCGCTGGTAGTGAAGCAGGGGGTACCTCGGCTGCGTTTTCCCAGCTGTAGGTTGGCAGGTCTGGGTCTCCCAGCCAGTTTTCCTGTTCTGTGTCTATGCCCTGTGGCTGACATGAGTTTAGTAGTTCCACATAGTCCATCTCTAGCTGTCGTTCCATGGCAGCCAAACGGTGGAGGTCTTGTCCCAGTCCCATAGATCTCGGGCCCTGTACCATCTCACCCCGGTAATAAAAAATAGCCCAGTACCGTGACTCTGCTGGACTGCCAAAGTCGACGTCTTCTGCTAAGGCCTTCCACAACAGGCCAGGGCTAGTGTAGTTCTCCCCCTCCGGCTGGATGCCCTCTGCCCTCCATGTCTCTGGCTGGACAGTGCACCACCACAGTGCCCGGTATGAGGCGTCAAGGCTCAGTTCCCTTTCCACGAGGTACTCAAGTTGTCTGACCTGCTGCCCTCCGGGTTGGTCTCCCAGAAGCGGCATCCGCCAGGCCATTTGTTCCTCCAACCGGTATGCGACACCAGGAAGGCGCTGCTGCCGTTGATACTGGACTTCCTCCAGGGCATTGTACCATAGTTCTTGCCGGGCAATATCTCTCCAGTCCAATTCACCCTCTTCCTCAGGTGTGCGAGGTGCCCAAGGATCCACGAACCCCATTTTCCCAAATCTTTATGTAGACAGGGACGCTGTATAAACACTAGCGTCGCCTTCAATTTGTAAATCCAAACGACTGTGTCTCTGAGCTGCTTTACCTCGCACTAGGACGCCATCCCACCGCTTGCCACCAATGTAACGGATCGCCTGGCACCCCGACTGGGTACCTCCGTTAAAGGATGCTCCTAGCGCTTCCTGAGGACTCCAAGCACTGCAGCAGACACCACAACCACCGAACCGGAGAAGCATATGAATCCTCTCAAGCATATGAATGCTGTAGACAGTTGAATAGGAACCATACGAATAGGTTTACTCTCCTAGCAGTCAAACTGGAACAGCATACAATAAATCCTTCCCCCAATAATGAGACGACACTTCACTTTGAGGGTTAAAACAGGAACTCCCTGTACTGTCACATACAGTCTCTTTTATTCCCAATCCACAAACATAGTACAGCCCACAGGGCGTTACAAAACAACCAATCACATCACAGTTACATCCCACATATTCCCTCCCCTTATCCTGAGAGGAAACTCAATTACACATACAGTTAAAACATACTTTCTACCCAACTTTCATAACTCTAAAACCATACATCACATTCACATAAAATTACATATTCACAATCAATCCATTCAGGGGAACAACATATTCAAAATGGCACAAATCAGACAAGGGGTTCAAAAGTTAGTAAAAAGTCCTTTGTGACTAAATGAAGCATGGCTTTCTGGCCCAAACCAGTTTCAGAGTCTTCTATCCTGGAGATAAGTAATTCAATTATCTCCCAGGACAGACACAAGACTCCATTAAGCACATGGTTGCAAAAAGACACAAAACACTTTAAAATACATAAAGTCACATTTTACACATAACACACAGACATTTCACATATCCCCAGATAGCTCAGGTCTGAGCGCACATTATTAAGTGAATGGCGCTCGGACCACACAAATACAGTTTAATCGCCATGGAGCCAAAGTCTTTACAGTCAGTTTCATACGAATGGGCTCCATGGGATTCCTATCTGGGGTATAACACATTCACATAAAGTCTGGTCCATAGTCCAAAGGCAAGAGGCGGGCAAGCAGCCCCCTCCAAGGACACGTGGCGAGGCCGGTTTCGCCACAACTTCTCTTCTCATCAGAGAGGCCACCACAGTTATTTGTATACCTTATTAGCTCAATTTCATCTCTAGGGCAGCCTTCCTGAAAGCTTTTACAGGATCCAACCACTGTAAAATCAATGTATACCGAAAAAGAACTGTTTCTTTAAATTTTGGTGCAATGTCTCTTTAAGGATACGACCGTACACTACTGTGCATGCTCCGCAAGCCGAGAGCAGAAAGAGCCCAGGGAAAGCCATCGAAAACACTCATTTTGGCTCCAAAGCTGCCAGAAACAACATGAAGCCTGATGCAGTAGAATGCACAACAAATTAAGTAATTATTGTAACAGAACTATGATTGTGCCTGTACTTTTGCCTGGACTTAAATAACAACGCTGCTGGATGTGTCAAACAAAAACCGAATGGCTAGTGTTCGTGTAAATATTCCTACTGTAACACACAGCCCAAAATACCGAACATCAAACCACCCAGGGGAACAGTTAATTGATATTTTACCTCCCAGTGATTGTGGAGCCGTTCGCATGGTTCATACGAATTCCTTTGTGCTCTGGTTAGATGGCCGCCATTTCGGGACTTTACACGTGTTCGCGGCCATCTTATGCACGAACGGCGGTGTTTGCCTGTGAACGCATGGAACTAAAAACAGATACGCAAACAGGCGAACACCGCTGAGACCTCCAGGAGCTCGTAAGTTCGTGCTGGAACTACCGAACGACCGGCCGTTCGGTAGTTTTGTTTAAGCATTCATAAGGATTCAAGCGAACACCAGGATGACTGTGGATGGCAAGGGGTTCGTGGGGTTTTAATGCACGAACGGAGATCGACCGCAAGGCCAAAACTTATGGAACTCTTTTCGGCTAGAAAACCTGTGCAGTCGGTCAAAACTTCAAAGATCCATAACTCCCGAACCCCTCAACCGAATGGGCTGAAATTTGGATATATTGTTCCCCTGAGTGAGAGCTATTAAGCGGTGCTGGACTTTAAAGGTGTACCCCCTGTTTTTGGGGTACATCCAGAATGTGGTTAAAATTGTGTCTGTTTTAATTATGTTATATGTTATCTGAGGGGAGGAGACGTGGGGGTTGAACCATGTATGTAATTGGCTGTTGTGATAATTATGTGGGTGTAGCCTTACAGAGGGCACTATTGCATAAAAGGAGACCCCTGTCAATAAACATCAGTTCTACTTGACCCTTCAAAACGTAGCCTCGTCTCGTTCTTGGAGGAGATTTATGGTACCGTTACTCTGCCTCATTTTACAGCACTCCTGGATTATACACTTGGATATCGTGGATGGGAATAAGAACTCCATTGCTGCACAGCACCTTGCCTAGAAAAGGAGTTCTCCAACGGCAGATACCCCTCTATAGCAGGGTAGCCGTTACTTTGGTGGCAGCGGCGGGATGGTCCTTTTCATCCCCAAAGCAAGTGCTGAATAGAATCCCAGTACGCTAAACTGAAAAGACCCACACTAAAGGATCTATTGGAAACCAGAGGAAGGAGTGCCAGCAACCGACCACGGAGAGAGCTGATAGCTGACCTACTGGAGCTGGACGAGATGGATCGATCCATGGAGGTCGCGGACCAACCTAACCCTGTCAGCGAGGAGGAGGAAATTACAAATCTTGTTCAGCGGAGATTATCCATGTACCCAGCAACATCCGTGGAACTAATAGATCAGCTGTTCCGGGAAGCGAGAACGGAGATACAAAATAGGAGGGGACACGAACTTGAACTGGCAAGAGCTAGACAACCCCTTGCACATGCAGTTCATACTCCCCCACCCGCTGCTACAAGGCAGAAAATACCATTCACTGCGTTCAAAGCGTTTGTGGAAAGTGAGGAAGAGACTGACGGGTATTTGGCTGACTTTGAGAGGCAGTGCTCATTACACCAGATACCACTAGACCAATGGGTCACTATTTTGGCTGGAAAGCTATCAGGAAAAGCAAATGAGGCTTTTCGGGCGCTTACTGAGGAAGATATTGCACAGTATCGCTGGGTGAAGGCTGCACTGCTCACCAGATATGCCGTCACCCCGGAAACATATCGCCGTCGCTTCAGGGAGTCCAAAAAGAAGGCTGCAGACTCCCACATGGAATGGGCAAACAAGATACAAAGGGTGGCATCACATTGGGTGCGAGGGTGCAATGCCAACACCGGAGAGGAAGTACTACAGCTATTCCTAATGGAACATTTCTTCCAAGATCTGGCGGCAGACATACAGGATTGGGTGAGAGATCGTCGCCCTGCTAACTCAATCGAGGTAGCGCGGCTAGCGGACAAATACGCAGAAAGGTGAGCCAAGGGTCCACACGACCAACCCCTAGAGCAGAGTCACGCACCCCAACGCCCGTCGCACGCACATAATTTCGGGCCCCAGTACCCCCACGTCCTCAGGGGTCTAACAACCAACCCCGGGATTCTTACAAAATTACGTGCCATCGCTGCGGCAACACGGGGCATGTTGCTCGTTATTGCCCCTTGGGATCAGCCAATAACAACTGGAGGAGCTCGACCAATAACACAGAGACCCCTTCATCACGCACCTCTGCTGCTCATTGCCTGGAAACCGAAGGGAGCCCTGAGGAGTGTTTGGGCATCCAGTACGAGGCAAACCCCATACAAGCTGCATCCCCAGATAACCGCCAGCATCACCGCCAGGAGGTGCATGTAAATGGACAGGTAGCACAAGGCCTAAGGGACACTGGCGCTGCCATCACTTTGGTGCAGAAACATCTCGTGAAACCGGAGCATGTATCTACCCGTACTGTTGCTGTCCGTGTTGCAGGGGGGGCTGTTTTTCGCTTACCCACTGCCCGGGTACACTTGGATTGGGGAGTCGGGTCGGGAAAGACCACAGTAGGAATCATGGACAATTTACCTGCTGAAGTCGTGTTGGGCAACGATATTGGCCCTCTGGCTTCAGCTTATCTACCCACGACTGCTGCTGCTTGTCCCGTGACCACCCGCTCACAGACCCGTATCGAGGACGATCCTCCAGCAGAACGGGAGACCCAGGTAAGCCACAAACAGACACTCAGCCCTAACACGGTAGAAAGACCCATAGCTTGGGACACCCCAGAGGAGTTTGGGAGGGAAACTAGAAAGGACCCCACCCTCCAAAAGTATCGTGAATTAGCCGACAGTGGGGAGGATGAGCGGGAGCGTTTTATATGGGAGGGGGACAGATTATACAGGTTGACCCAAGGTAGGAGGAGAGGATGTATCCCTTCGCAGAAGCGCCAACTAGTGGTACCCAGAAAGTACCGGTTGGAACTTCTCCGAATTGGACATGACATTCCGCTGGCAGGGCACTTAGGGGGTAACCGCACTGCCTACAGGATCACACAGACCTTTTTCTGGCCTGGGATCTCGAAGGACGTGCGGCGTTACTGCAGTACCTGTGACACATGCCAGCGAGTAGGGAAGAGAGGGGACCACCCTAAAGCTCGACTGTCACCCATGCCTGTGATCGAGGAACCGTTTAGCCGGGTGGCAGTCGACCTAGTGGGACCCCTACCTAACCCAAGTCCCTCAGGTAAGAAGTATATTCTTACAGTAGTGGACTATGCTACCCGCTACCCAGAGGCTGTCGCTCTGACGAATATCCAGGCGGACACTGTAGCCAGTGCCCTAGTCGGGATATTCACCAGAGTGGGATTCCCTCAGGAAATCCTATCTGACCGAGGGACCCAGTTCACCGCAGATCTAACCCAGCAGTTAGGGAAGGTCTGTGGTGTCAAGACCCTGCTCAGCTCCCCGTACCACCCCCAGACTCTGTGAGCGCTTTAATGGTACTCTAAAGCAATTGCTGCGGAACTTTACAGCGGAATACAGAGACTGGGAGCGATTCTTGCCGCACCTCTTGTTCACATATCGAGAGGTGCCCCAGGAATCCACAGGGTTCTCTCCCTTCGAGCTGCTCTATGGACGGCGAGTGCGAGGCCCCCTCGACCTCATCCGAGAGCACTGGGAGGGAGAGATAGAGCATGAGGGCGTTCCTATCGTACCTTATGTGCTGGAGATGCGGGACCGCATGGGGCACCTAGACAGAATGGCCCGAGAACATCTCCAGGCAGCTCAGGGCCGTCAGAAACACTGGTATGATCGGGGTGCCCGGCTGAGAACGTTCCAAGTAGGTCAGAAAGTTCTGGTACTTAGACCTGTCAAGGGAAAGCTACAGACCTCCTGGCAAGGCCCTTACAAGGTAGTGGCCCAGATATGTGACACCACCTATGTAATTGCCAGTAGCCAAGACGAAAGGGTCCAGAAGTCTTTTCATGTCAATTTGTTAAAAGAGTACCAAGAAAGGCCCGAAGATATAGCGGCCATATGTATCCCGGCCACTGAAGACCATGACAGTCTTCCCATCCCAGATTTGTTAGCTGACTCCGAGCCTAAAACGCTGCTTAATACAGTGCAGCTAGGGGAGCGGTTAACTCCCACAGAAAGAGAACAACTCCAACAATTGCTAGCTGAGAAAGGATTGACATTCTCTCAGGAGCCAGGTTACACACCCTTAGCGACACATTATGTGGAGACACCAGGACAGACCCCTCTCAGACAGACTCCCTATAGAATCCCTTAGGCCGTAAAAGAGGAAATGAGAAAGGAGATTCAGGAAATGTTAAAACTGGGAGTCATAGAGCCGTCCGACAGCCCCTGGGCCTCCCCAGTTGTCCTAGTCCCCAAAAAGGACGGAACAACTCGATTCTTTGTCGATTATCGACGCCTCAATGACCGGACCGTGACAGACGCATACCCCATGCCCCGAGTAGACGAACTATTAGATCGTATTGCCAGGGGACGCTATCTGACCACCATCGATCTGTGCAAAGGGTACTGGCAGATTCCCCTGGCCAAGGACGCTATCCCTAAGTCGGCGTTTGTCACCCAGTTTGGCTTGTACCAGTTTAAGGTCATGCCATTCGGGATGAAAAACGCCCCAGCTACATTTCAGCGCTTAGTGGATCGTCTCCTTGATGGCTTCCAGGAATTCGCGTGCGCATACCTGGATGACATTGCGATCTATAGTGAGACTTGGGGAGAGCATTTAAGACATGTAGAGGCCGTGCTGGATCAGATTAGGGCCGCAGGCCTAACTCTGAAACCAGAGAAATGTAATTTCGGAATGGCCGAAGTACAGTACTTGGGACACAGGGTAGGGTGTGGGAAACAGCGACCAGAACCCACGAAGGTGGAAGCTGTAGCCAACTGGCCCACACCCCACACCAAGACCCAAGTACTGGCATTCTTAGGGACTGCGGGATATTACAGGAAATTTGTCCCTGACTACAGCGCCATCGCTAAACCCCTGACAGATTTGACAAAGAAAAATTTGCCTAGAGTAGTCCTGTGGTCTCCCGCCTGCGAAACAGCGTTCCAAACCCTGAAACAAGCCCTGATCAACGCACCGGTTTTGTCTGCCCCCGTCCCTAACAAAAGATTTGTTGTCCATACAGATGCGTCCATGTACGGACTGGGGGCAGTTCTGAGCCAGGTCGGGGAAGATGAGTAGGAAACTATTACCCAGGGAAGTGAGCTACACGGCAGTGGAAAAGGAGTGTTTAGCCCTGGTCTGGGCTCTAAAGAAGCTCACCCCATACCTCTACGGTCAGGAATTCACTTTGATCACAGACCATAACCCCCTAGTATGGCTGAACCGAGTGGCTGGGGACAATGGACGATTACAACCATACAACTTCTCCATTCAGTATCGCCCTGGCCGGTTCAACGGGAATGCAGACGGACTTTCCAGGCAAACGTAACTTTTACCTTGACTACAGACCGGACAGCCTCAAGTTGACCCGAAAAGGATCAATCCGGGTCTGCCGGAGTGTTCCACAAAAGGGGAGCAGTGTAACAGAACTATGATTGTGCCTGTACTTTTGCCTGGACTTAAATAACAACGCTGCTGGATGTGTCAAACAAAAGCCGAATGGCTAGTTTTCGTGTAAATATTCCTACTGTAACATACAGCCCAAAATACCGAACATCAGACCACCCAGGGGAACAGTTAAATGACATTTTACCTCCCAGTGATTGTGGAGCCGTTCGCATGGTTCATACGAATTCCTTTGTGCTCAGGTTAGATGGCCGCCATTTCGGGACTTTACACGTGTTCGCGGCCATCTTATGCACGAACGGCGGTGTGGCGAAACCGACCTCGCCACGTGTCCTTGGAGGGGGCTGCTTGCCCGCCTCTTGCCTTTGGACTATGGACCAGACTTTATGAGAATGTGTTAACCCAGATAGCTATGCCATGGAGCCCATTTGTGTAGTTAAAGACTTCGGCTCCATAGCAATTGAACTGTGTGAATAGGATCTGAACGCTCTTCAGTAGTTTTGTGCGCTCAGATCCCAGCTATCTGGGGATATGTGAAATGTCTGTGTGTTATGTGAAAAGGTTACTTTATGTATTTTAAAGTGTTTTGTGTCTTTTTGCAACCATGTGCTTAATGGAGTCCTGTGTCTGTCCTGGGAGATAATTGAATTACTTCTCAATTCAATCTCCAGGGGACCGGCCCAGATCCCCAGCAGCAGCCGGAGTTGCCAGGTGCGGAAGCAGGTGGTCCTTACTCGCAAATGTTGAGGGACCTCACAGACTGGTCCTGGGAAGACCCACAGATGGCAGGTGGAGATGGGACGGCGGTCGCTCTACCGGCCCTACAGGGATGCTGGGCGGTCGGCCCAGATCTCCAGCGGCAGTATGTATCCCAGGGAGCTGAAGGTGCTGTCCTTCCTCCCCAGCGGCAGTGTGACCCCAGGGAGCCGAAGGTGCGTCCTTCCTCCCCAGCGGCAGTGTGTATCCCAGGGAGCTGAAGGTGCAGTCCTTCCTCCCCAGCGGCAGTGTGTACCCCAGGGAGCTGAAGGTGCCGTCCTTCCTCCCCAGCGGCAGTGTGTACCCCAGGAAGCAGAGAACGTCTGTCTCGCACCCCAGCCGCAGGACAAAATATTGAAAGGGGAGACAGTTGGTCCCCCTCTCCACCAGCAAAGAGAGTGTCAGGGAGAGGAGCAGGTTACCCCCTCTCCCCAGCGGCAGTCTACAGTTCAGAGAGAGGAGCTTGTTACACCTTCTCTCCAGCGGCAGCCTAACCCACCAAGGGGAGATGTTAAGCCCCACAACTATGCAGATGGGACTGTAGTCTCTGCACTTGCAGCACCAGGGGTAGGGATGGTCGGTCCTGTCCCCCAGCCACAGAGCAGTGTATCCAGAGGGGAGACAGTCGGTCTCCCCCTCCCACAACCAGGCTCCAACCAGGCTACTTCAGTGGTAGCGCTGGCACCCGGGCAGAGTACCGCTGGTCTCTGCCCACTCAGCAACCCACCAAGGCAGTCTACCAGACCCCCGCACAGCCGTGGTGAGGCACCTGGACATGGACAAGTTGCTATTTTATCTAGGTGTAGTAACCAGTTATTGTGGGTGGGCTGCATTGCTGTTTGTGCTTCGTGGGTGGGTTGCTGGACTAACCAGGGCACTGACCGGCAGGAGGTCAGATACCCTGTTAGTCTGGATGG
>OW240916.1:328408001-328448083 GCA_933207985.1 Pelobates cultripes
GACAATAAATAGCACATACAGGGACAATAAGTAGCAACACTGAAAAGAAATAGCACTCACAGTGACAATAAAAACCAATACACAGTGACAATAAATTGCAATACAATTTTTCCGTTTGGGAGTTAGGGAATACGAACACCATCCTTTCGTCTCCCAAACGAGGATCACCTCTCTACCCCTTTAGAACGTTCACACCAGGAACTTAAGTGCGAAACCGCAAGGGAAGTAATTAATGAATACTTCCCCTGGGTGCAGGGACGTATTAGCCGCAAGGCATTTGCCTTGGGCAGTATTTTCCAGGGGGCGGCAAAAAAAAGCCGCCCCCAAATGCCCAGCGCAAATGTCTTTTTAGCCTCGCGGCTAACTAAAAATCCGACGTTATATTCCAGCTCCCAGCATCACTCTGCGGTGCGTGAGGAAGCTGAGCAGAGAGCTCACTAATCAGTGCTCCCTTGCCATCTCTACTCAGCTCCCTCGCGCGCCGCAGAGTGATGCCGGGAGCCGGAATATGATGTCATATTCTGGCTCCCGGCATCACTCTGCGGTGCGCAACGGAGCTGAGCAGAGAGCTCACTAATCAGCGCTCCCTCGCCAGCGCCGCCCAACCTCCCGCCCAGCAGTCTGAGTTTTGTCATGCCTAGGGCAGCACAAAACCAGGATACACCACTGCCTGGGTGGCCGCCATTTCGTATAACCAAATGCATGTGGTTGACAAAGGAGTGGCGGCCATTTTGTCTCCCAAACGTGGGCAGCAGCTCTTGGTCGTCGAGTGCCTGGAACTCTTTTCGACTAGGCACTCGCATGAACCCCGGTAAAGATTAGACCGCTGCCCATGCTACTTCCCGACCAACTATGTGACCGACATTCAGGAAATGGGAACTACCGAACAGGGGAGCATTTGTACCCCGTAATTAAGAGAATCCCTTGCATGGCATTCGCACAGGAACCTCCAGACAGAGACTGACTGGGATACCTAGAACTGTTCCGGGCTAGCACAGTGACGTATCTTACACAAGGCAAACAATGCATTTGCATTGAGCGGCACTTTGCAGGGGGCTGCAAAAAAAGCCGCCCCCAAACGCCTGGGGGCTCAAGAGATGGCCGGGTGGCCACCTTTGAGCCCCCCCGAGGCGGGCTGTGGCAAGGGAGCTTGCTCACCTGAGCTCTTCTTGCTCAGCTCCCTCGTGCGCCGCTTAATGAAGCCGGGAGCCGGAATATGACGTCACTCCGGCTCCCGACATCACTAAGCGTGGCGAGGGAGCTGAGCAGGAAGTTTAAAGCTCCCTCTCCGCCTACTCTGCTTGTCAGTCCCCTGCCTGCCCGCACAACAGCCTAACTGGACCGAAGGTAAGTAATCCTGGGTGGATTTAAAATAAAATAAAAAAAATAATAATAATGTGTGAGTGTTGGGGGCAATGTGTGTCTGTGAGTGAGTGTGTGTGTGTGTCTGTCTGTGAGTGTCTGTCAGTGAGTGTGTGTGTGTGTCTGTCTGAGTGTGTTCGTCTGTCACTGAGTGTGTGCGTCTGTGTGTGTGTGTCTGTAAGTTGGTGTGTGTGTGTGTGTAAGTGTGTATCTGTGAGTGAATATGTGTGTGTCGGTCAGTGAGTGCGTGCGTCTGTTAGAGTGTGTGTCTGTCAGTGAGTGTGAGTCTGTCAGTGTGTGTCTGAGTAATGTGTCTATCACTGTCTTAAATCAGTGAGTGTGTGTGTATGTGTGTACATCATTGTTTGTCAGTGTATATGAGAGTGTGTGTCTCTCAATGAGTGTATGCATCTATCAGTCACAGTGACAATAAATAGCACACCCAGTGACAGTAAATAGCAATACACAGTGACAAGAAATACCAATAAATAGTGTCAATAAATAGCATACAGTGAAAATAAGTGTCAATACTCAGTGTCAATAAATAGCAACACTGACAATAAATACCATACTCAGTAACGATAAATAGCAATACACAGTGATAATAAGTAGCACACGCAATGACAGTAAAAAGCAATAGAAAGGAGCAATAAATAGCACATACAGTGACAATAAATAGAAAAAACAATGACAGTAAATACCAATACAACATGTAATAATGTAATAAATAGTAATACACAGTGACAATAAATAGCACACTCAATGACAATAAGTAACAATTCACAATGGGAATAAATAGCAACACAAAACAATAAATAGCACACCCAGTGACAAAAAATAGAAATACACAGTGGCAATAGATATCACTCACGTTAACAATAAGTAGCACACACAGTGACAGTAAATAGCAAAGCACTATCACATTAAATAGCAATACACAGTGATATTAAAAAGCAATTCACAGTGACAATAAGTAACAAACACAGTGATGAATAAATAGCAATACACAGTGACAGTAAATAGCACACCCAGTGACAATAGTTAGCAATACACAGTGACAATAGTTAGCAAACAAAGTGATGATAAATAGCAATACACAGTGACGATAGTTAGTGGCAATAAATAAAACACACAGTTAAAATAAAAAGCAATTCACTGACATTAACTAGCAATACACAGTAACAATAAATAGCACACACAGTCACAATACACATCATAAACTGTGACAATAAATAGCAACACAGTGACAATTATTATCAATATGCAATGGCAATAAATAGCAATACACAGTGACAATAAAGAGCACACAGAGTAATGACAAATAGCACCCACAATGACAATAAGCATCAAATACAGTGACAATAAGTAGCAATACACAGTGATATTAAAAAGCAATTCACAGCGACAGTAAGTAGCAAACACAGTGACAATAAATAGGAATACACAGTGACAGTAAATAGCACACCCAGTGACAATAGTTAGCAATACACAGTGACAATAAGTAGCAAACAAAGTGATGATAAATAGCAATACACAGTGACGATAGTTAGTGGCAATAAATAAAACACACAGTTAAAATAAAAAGCAATTCACTGACATTAACTAGCAATACACAGTAACAATAAATAGCACACACAGTCACAATACACATCATAAACTGTGACAATAAATAGCAACACAGTGACAATAAGTAGCAAACAAAGTGACAATAAATATCACACAGAATGATGGTAAATAGCAACACAGTGACAATACTTAGTAGTCACAGTGACAATAAATAGCACACACAGTGACAGTAAATATCAATACACATTTACCATAAATATCTACACAGTGACAATTGATATCAATACACAGTGACAATAAACATTGTTCGCCTAGCTGGTTGGGAAGTGGGACAGACAGCGGTACAATCTTTGCCCGGGTTTGCAGGATCACATAGCCGAAAAGAGTTCCAGGCATTCACTGGAGCACATGCGTTCGGTTATACGCATGGCGACCACCCAGGGAAAGCACTTGATTTTATTGCCTGTTTGTGGTTAACATCCATGAGTGGTTGGTGTTCAGGGAGCACACATAATCCATTTGGGAAACGAACAAGGGGGGTACGGACAACTGAACAAAAAGGGAATGAGTCTGCTACATCAGCTCATGTAAAAATTGTTAATTTGAACATCACACATCCTACCTGTCACCGTGACATCCAGACAATGTCACCCCAGAAGTGCCCAACAGGGGATTTGAACCGGAGGCCTTGCATGGGGCACTGCATACATACTGGTACTTGTGATTAAAGCCTCAGTTGACTCCCAGAACTGTTTCGTCCGGTTACTGGGGGATTTGGGATATTGCCTTCATTCATTGCTTTTCTTGGATTACTTTATTCTACCAGCGGAGATATTAGGAATTAATATTGCATCTCCGCTACAGAGAGTCCTGGTCAGGACTAGTGCTCTGCTACAGCCATGTAATCACCCTTTAGGTGATATGACCCTAGTGTGTACGTGACGGACTGCCGTCACTGAGTACCATGCCAACTTGCTTGCCCATATTGTTTCAGATCCTCATGTCAGGGATCTCCGTATCTAAGAGGTAATGTATTGGTTGTGGGGTCCCCTTGTTCGCAAATTATGTTTGGGTTGGATTGGAAGATTGTGCTTGTCCTATTCTGCATATGATATTGAAACACAAGGGGTTGTTTGTTCCTGAATGCTGATGAGCATTAACATGTCAAAGGATTCCCTATTTAAGAGGCAAAGCAGGCTTCCAGGCCACTTAGGTGTGACTTCTCACACCTTACCGAATAGCTCTGTTGGAGTCCCTAGTTTCAAAGCGTAATTCTGGTTGTAAGCTCTGTCTTTTCATACAATCTATAAACCCCTTTTGTAATGTTAACATGTGGAGGTTTGGAACTATTGTAGACTTTTCAGGACCTGAGAGAGAACTTGATTATCTCCCAGACACAGCGACGCTGGGGCAGGCTTATGTTTTGGGTTACTATGAATGGAGATCCACTGCGGGGATCTGTGTATAAAAAGCCGGTTTTCAATAAAGATTGTCAGAGTTTGTACCTCCAGAACTGTCTCGTCTGGTTACTGGAGGGAAGGAAGATTTAACCCCTGTGTCTGCTGTTCCAGTTTGCAGGGGATGCAGCGGGGAAAGTCATTGTAAGGACTAAGAGCTAGTTTCCCCGTCCATTTCATGGTTCCTACATACACTGCTCAAAAAAATAAAGGGAACACTTAAACAACACAATGTAACTCCAAGTCAATCACACTTCTGTGAAATCAAACTGTCCACTTAGGAAGCAACACTGAGTGACAATCAATTTCACATGCTGTTGTGAAAATGGGATAGACAACAGGTGGAAATTATAGGCAATTAGCAAGACACCCCCCAATAAAGGAGTGGTTCTGCAGGTGGTGACCACAGACCGCTTCCTGGCTGATGTTTTGGTCACTTTGAATGCTGGCGGTGCTTTCACTCTAGTGGTAGCCTGAGACAGAGTCTACAACCCACACAAGTGGCTCAGGTAGTGCAGCTCATCCAGGATGGCACATCGATGCGAGCTGTGGCAAGAAGGTTTGCTGTGTCTGTCAGCGTAGTGTCCAGAGCATGGAGGCGCTACCAGGAGACAGGCCAGTACATCAGGAGACGTGGAGGAGGTCGTAGGAGGGCAACAACCCAGCAGCAGGGCCGCTACCTCCGCCTTTGTGCAAGGAGGAACAGGAGGAGCACTGCCAAAGCCCTGCAAAATGACCTCCAGCAGGCCACAAATGTGCATGTGTCTGCTCAAACGGTCAGAAACCGACTCCATGAGGGTGGTATGAGGGCCCGACGTCAACAGGTGGGGGTTGTGCTTACAGCCCAACACCGTGCAGGATGTTTGGCATTTGCCAGAGGACACTAAGATTGCCAAATTCGCCACTGGTGCCCTGTGCTCCTCACAGATGAAAGCAGGTTCACACTGAGCACATGTGAAAGAGTCTGGAGACGCCGTGGAGAACGTTCTGCTGCCTGCATCATCCTCTAGCATGACCGGTTTGGCAGTGGGTCAGTAATGGTGTGGGGTGGCATTTCTTTGGGGCCGCACAGCCCTCCATGTGCTCGCCAGAGGTAGCCTGACTGCTCTTAGGTGCCGAGATGAGATCCTCAGACCCCTTGTGAGACCATATGCTGGTGCGGTTGGCCCTGGGTTCCTCCTAATGCAAGACAATGCTAGACCTCATGTGGCTGGAGTGTGTCAGCAGTTCCTGCAAGACGAAGGCATTGATGCTATGGACTGGCCCGCCCGTTCCCCAGACCTGAATCCAATTGAGCACATCTGGGACATCATGGCTCACTCCATTCACCAACGTCACTTTGCACCACAGACTGTCCAGGAGTTGGCAGATGCTTTAGTCAAGGTCTGAGAGGAGATCCCTCAGGAGACCATCCGCCACCTCATCAGGAGCATGCACAGGCGTTGTAGGGAGGTCATACAGGCACGTGGAGGCCACGCACACTACTGAGCCTCATTTTGACTTGTTTTAAGGACATTACATCAAAGTTGGATCAGCCTGTAGTGTTTTTCCACTTTAATTTTGAGTGTGACTCCAAATCCAGACCTCCATGGGTTGAAAAATTTGATTTCCATTTTTAACTTTTTGTGTGATTTGGTTGTCAGCACATTCAACTATGTAAATAAAGTATTTCAGAAGAATATTTAATTCATTCAGATCTAGGATGTGCTATTTTTGTGTTCCCTTTATTTTTTTGAGCAGTGTATATTTCTTTCTTTCATTGAGCTGCTTGTACGTAGCTATCTGTACATTTGTGTTAGGTTTGCAATACAGGTTTGTGGATGTATATTCCTTTGGTTGTCTCTAGTGCCAGTGGTGGATCCAGGGGGGGGGCAACGGGGCAATCCCCCGAGAAATTCCGACGGTCTCCCTCTCCTCTGCCAGCACATGCAGGCGCTAGACCTGCAATGTGCCTGTGGACCGGAGGGGAGATCAGAGATCTCCCTCCCCGGTCCGCAGGCACTGTGCTGAGAGCCGGCAGGGGAGGGAGACGGAGTAGAGAGGACCCGGGAATTCAGGCTGCAGGTCCTCCTCTCGCGAGATTTGGAGCGTTGCCGCGGTTACCACTGCAATGCTCCAAATCTCGCGAGAGTGAACTCTAGCCCTGGAGCTCAGGCTAGAGTTCACTCCAACCACTGGGACCACCAGGGAATGAAATATGTCCCCCCCTCCTTCCAGTAAAGGTAAGAAGGGAGGGGGGACATAGAATATTTATTTTAAAAAAACCCTACCCTTATCACACACATATACATTGCCCCCATACACTGCCGCCCCATACACACACATTGCCCACACTCACACATACACTGCAATACTCACACACACACTGCAACTGTTACACACACATACTGTCCCACACATACACTGCATTCCTGACATACACTGCCACCATCACACACACACTGTCCCTCACACACACACTGCACCCCTTACACATTGCACCACTCACACACACCACTGCTCCTATGCCCTACTACAGCCCCATTTCCCAGCAGACCTCAGGTAAGTTGTCAAACTGTTCTTAAAGGACCACTATAGTGCCAGGAAAACATACTCGTTTTCCTGGCACTATAGTGCCCTGAGGGTGCCCCCACCCTCAGGTTCCACCTCCCGCCCGGCTCTGGAAAGGGGAAAAGGGGTAAAACTTACCTTTTTCCAGCGCTGGGCGGGGAGCTCTCCTCCTCCAATCCTCCTCCTCGTCGGCTGAATGCGCATTCAGCCGGTCGCATAGGAAAGCATTATCAATCAAGCATTACGTAAGCGCCTCTAGCGGCTGTCAATGAGACAGCCACTAGAGGCTTCGGGGGAAGGATTAACCCATTTATAAACATAGCAGTTTCTCTTAAACTGCTATGTTTATAAAAAAATGGGTTAGCCCTAGCTGGACCTGGCACCCAGACCACTTCCTTAAGCTGAAGTGGTCTGGGTGCCTAGAGTGGTCCTTTTAAACGGTTTGACTACTTACTCTGGGAGGGGGTCCCGGCACTATTGATACCATAACCACTACACTGAGCTGTAGTGGTTATTTTGTCTGGATTATTTCTTTAAATAATCTACAAGTGCCCCTCCCGAGATCAGGCTCTGGATCCGCCACTGTCTAGTGCTGCATTTCGCATTAAGTTAAATAGTGTTTCAGTTGACTTATTTGGGGGCTGGTCGCTAGATCACGAAACATTGATTTTTTTTTTTTTTTGATTTTTTTTTTTTTTTTTGTGTTTAAAGAATGTTTATATAAAAGTTTTCAAAGAAAACCCGCACCTTGTGAGATATCGGACACTCTGTTACTGTGACTCCTTTTATTGCCCAAAAGTATGATGGGTCCAATAAATCAATCAGAGGAATCTGACATTGTCATGTCTGGGGATAGTTCAATCAGAGGAATCTGACAATGTCATGTCTGGGGATAGTTCAATCAGAGGAATCTGACATTGTCATGTCTGGGGATAACATTTTCTGGCCTTCCCGGTTTGTGAAATGCTGTGACTTCTGGTAAAATTACTGAGGGACTCACATTTTACAGATTTACCTTTTAATTCACACTTTGCAAAAATTTCACAAATAAACCAAAAATACAAATACTGAGAATTTTAAAAATCAAGACTGATAACTGAATTTATTGTGAGTTTTCATTTTGTTGTACTTGTGTAGAAATTATAAGCAAAATTGTGTTTTTTTGCTTTTGTTTGTTTTTTTCCTTTTTTCCTCTTTCCCCAGTTTTACAATTGTATTCATTTTTAATGTTGTGTTATGTTTAACTCTAGGGTATCAGAAAAGAATGCCCTATCTATCCTTTAGAAAGTATATATGTGGGTGCACTTAAACAGAAAGGGGTCAACTGTGGTGGAATGAGCACATGGCAAAAGTCCCAAATTCATTGTATCTCATAAAGATCGCCTTCTGTCAGGTAACAGATTTAGACTGTGCTACAAGTAGCCCCTTTATTTAAATGTTTCCCATTATACACTGGGACGACTCGGCTGCAGCAGCATAGTGGGCGTTCGTGGCATGCGTGTTACGGAATAACTGATATTAGGTATTTATATGCTATTTTGCTTTACTATTGATTTGATTAATCCACCAATCGTATTGTAGGCGGTGGAATAGAAATTCAAAGTCTACTCCACAGCATGTGGTCCATTAATTGTTCTTCAATCTATGGAAAGTGCGAGGGAATATCTTTGAGCCAATAGATGATATGCATATTATTATGGTGATTTAGAGTGCAGTTCAGTCTGTCTCTAACCCCAAGGTGTGCAAGTATACATACTAGTGATAGGAGTTTCCTGGGCAATACTTTTTTTTTTTTTTTTTGGTTGCCCTTGTCTTTCCAAGCAAGGAGCCACGTTCTGGCTCTCAATGCCCTTCCTTGCTTTCCGGACATGCAGAGATTGTGGGAAAGATAATGGAATGGAATTCTTGGTCAGGTGAGGAGAGCAGATAAGTCATAAAAGTACATTAAATCCACTCAAAGTACTGTCTTTATCTTCCCATGTGTGTAGGGTAGACGGCCTGCGAGGTAGGTTCTGGTGTGCCTGCTGAGCCCCATTCATACTCTGCACTGTGCACACATGGTAGATCTGGATTAGCTTTCTGTACCACGGAGATCTGACAGGTCTGAGGGTTGTATCGAGCTTCACACCATGAAGGAAAGTCAATTGGATGCTGAGTGCTGAGATCAGAAAAATGGATTAAAAAAGGGGGCATTTCAGCATTCTATACAAATTGCAGTTACTGTTGTCACTCTCCTTGTATAGACAGGCATGGTGAAGAAACAAGTGTAGAATGAACATTTACACTAAATCAATATCAGAGACATCATACTGCGGATTTAATAGAGTGCTGCTCTAAGTCCTCCTGGGATCTGCTCTATAGAACTGAACACAATACTCTAGGTGAGAGTACAATAAATATAAAAAAACAATATTGGAAAAAATCATCAAAATAGAAAATGATAGGTGTTACTCATTATTGCACTATGGAATATTGTCCTTTAATGTAATTTGTGTAGTGCATAGATAATCTGCTTGGAATATTGTCAAGGTCAGAAAGGTTTAATTTTATTGTATGACAGAAGGGGTAATGGAAATTGCATAGGAATGTGAAAAGGGTTTTATCATATGAATGTATCCTGTGATTACTCAAAGGCTCTGCAAGGTGTGAGATTCTACACTGGAAAAGCCTGAATGTCTGGCCCAGCCATGTGACTTTTACTTCTTAATTGATGGGTCAATCTCTTTGATATGTTAATGGCCATTAGCCTTGTTCCAATATCAGACCCAAAAGCAAAAAAAAAAATCATATTTACCCACAGAAAAATAATTAAGCCTCATTTTTGTTATATTTGGAATGTGACAAGCGCCATCTTTTTAATAAGCCCAAACATGATTGTCATAACTTAACTATAATGGAAGGAATTGTCATATCTGCCATTTTATAGAATGGGAAAATAATGATTATTTCTGTGGCAGGTACATAAGAGAAGATCGAACCAAATGTTTCCATTTGGATTGATGTTGGTCTGGAACACAGGCGTGGTAATCCACAGGGGGTATATATCCAATGATACTGAAATGTCTGGTGTGGCAATTGGCTTTTGGAGAGGCCTGCTTGCCAGCCTCTTGCCCTGTGACCATGGCCCCTGGGGTGTATTGCCTTTTAAAAACACTATTTGTGCATATTGGGACTTAGCACAATGCCCATTTCAAACATGTAGCGGCGGCCATCTTAAATTGTCCAGCAGTGTTTTGTTGTCGAGTGTATGGAACTGTTTTGGGCATGGGACCATGTGCACGGTGGGGCAAAAAGACTTCAATGGAAATTCCTGAACCAATCTGGGTGATTTTTGAATATGTTGTTCACTCAGATTGGGGCGATCAGGGGATGTGACTTTTTTTGTGGGGATATGTTGTATTTTGGGGTTTGTAAAAATTTGTTTTTTGTTTGTTTTTCTGCTTAGAGTTAATTGAGTTAGTCCATTGTCTTCGTTAATTATATCACAGACAGAGCGGAGGGATTGTGTACACTGTCACTGAATGTAAAGCTATGTTTTTATTGGCTTGTTGTTCCTGTGCCCCACAAGGTCCACCAGGGTGGTAACCTTGTGGGGAAAACTGTATAAAAGACCAAGCTGTTCAATAAACCCTCAGAGCTGGAACTTGTGATTAAAACCTCAGTTGACTCCCAGAACTGTTTCGTCTGGTTGCTGGGGGATTTGGGATATTGCCTTCATTCAGCGCTTTTCTTGGATTACCCTCAACATAGAGCCTTGTCTCGTGTGGGGGGGATTGCTATATCACTATACTCGCCAGGGATTATAATGACTAAGCTCTTTTAAGAGCTTGTTCCTGCTTCTCTCTTGGAGGAGAGGTTCACCCACTGGAATCTGGAGCCTTGTCGTAGGTCCAGGGTGGGTAGAGGACGGCACGTTTCCAGCCAAGCTGCGGCGGTCGTGGGATCTGCAGTGCTTATGGTGTCTGGTGCGGTGCTGATGGTCCTTGGTAAGCACTAGGAGCATCGATTGACGGAGTGTCCGTCACATATGGGTACTTGCTTGGAGATAGATTCTAATTCTAAGTGAGTCACCATCCTTCCTACCAGAGACCCCCTTGGGCAGAAGTATTTACTTTAAAGAGTAAGTGATTAGGACTTTCTTTTTTTTTTTTTTGGCATTCTTCATTTTATGTTATTAAATCACAACATGTATATCCGTTACAATTTAACAGGTTATCACAAATAAACGGGTCAGATATGTGTATAACAGCATTGAGATGGTTTCAGCAACCTACTGATAGGCTGTGTTCGTATTTTTAGCTTCGACAAAACAATAAGCATACTTGTGTGTTGTGTTGTGTCGTTAGCCTTGTAATGGGCTAGTCCACTGTGTGTTTGAGAGTGTATGGGGTTTGCGGTTAATCCGCAAGGTTCCTGCGTGCTATCAAATAGCCTGTTTCAACCGCTCTGGGTTGTGATCTGACCCTTGGAGGGCACCGTCAGGGGCTCTGATTGAGGGTTCCAATCTGGTTAGTGTCTGAGCTGTGTGTTGGTTCAGGTCGTATTGGGCCTGGTGTGGATGTGTTCAGTCCTAAATCATGTGGGGGCCCATTGTGTTGCCCCTGGAACCGTGAGATCACCCCCTGTTCTCCCTGGGCAGATCTGATTTGGGGTCTCTAGGAATAGTTGTCCTTGAGTCGTCCGCGGACGTAGCTAGAGTGTGTGGTGTTGTCCTGCAGTGTCTTATTATGTAGGTGCGCGGCGTGTGGGGTCTGTGTTAGTCGTCGCGTCGTCACCTCAGGTCATTGGTTTGTGTCACTCGTGTTCGTATCAATCCTGGGGCCTTATTACGTTCCCCGTTGATCATCTGGTAGACCTTGTCTGGGTTGTTATATTATGTCCCAGATCCAACTGGACGTGGTGTAGGTGGGGTTTTGTCTGCCAACTGCGGGAGTCCTGGTTGTTATATGTCGTGGTCTGAACTGGGATCTACTGGCTTGAGTTGTGGTGTTGTGCGTCTGAGGTGGAGGTGGGTCCATGCCCCCTGTACCTCGGTCGCCCTCTTCCCTCCTCCCCTAGGTGTGTCGGTCCGTATGTCGCTTTAGTGGTTTGCTCCCCCTCTCCCCCCCAGTATCCCGTGGTCCGCGGCCCCCCTTTTCGGTGCCTGCCTACTCACTGATTCCGCCTCGAGCGGAGACATAAGTTAGTTTGTGTGCCTCCGGGGGTTGAGTCTCCCTGGGTCTTTTGCGGGTCCACGTGTCATGTAGTAGGAGGGGAATGAGGGGGGGGGTGCGTAGGAAGTGTGTCTCTGTCGTGTAGGGGGTGGAATCTACTCATCTGGTACTTCCTGTGTCTGCGCAGTATTCTGTCGGGGGGATTGAATTGGTGCGGGGGCGCCGTCCATCTCCACCGGGCCTCCTCTTTCCGCCCAGGACTTTCTGTTATTTTATCCCTTTTGTTTTTATCTGTTGTTGGTGAGAATAATTTGCTTGTCATCTATATTTTTGTATGCACTGTGACTATTTTTTGCTCATAATAAATATTACTTTATTAAGTTCTGCCTTAAGAGACAAACTAGTATTTTTGCAATTCCTTAAATATTGTGCAAAGTTATAGTTTGTGGGTTTTTATTATTGATTTACCTGTGGGACCAAGGCACCCCATTTATAAATTGTCTTGGTGGTGTTGAGGGCGATTTTGTCATTATTTCCGGTCTAGTTCACAAATAGTGAACTTTAACCCTTTCACCACCACAACTACGTCACGCACACTCTTGAAGTAGAGTGCATTTGTGACAATAGGGATTTATAAAATGCGGTGGTTATAAATCTCTGTGCCTATACTCACATATCACAGCAGCCAACTCCCACCGGATGGAGGCAAGTACAGAGCTGACAGTTGTTGGCGAGCCAGGACTCTCCCAAGCCAAAGCTTCGTCCTGCGTATTGACATGATGCTGGAGAGAGAGGTGGATACCATTTCACACTCTTTAATATTTTATACTGGCTACACAGGTCACTGCAATTTACCAAACCTTAGTACATCTAACGGACATTTTGAGAGATATTCTAAAACCATCACTCAGAGAATGTAATCCCACCAGCTTCCATGCAAACATTGATTCTCTTCATGTAGAGCGTGTGCCTGATGTTCAGCTGCCGGAGACCATAGACTGTTCTGAAACATCCTCTTTTATAGGCATATACGAAAACGACGATATTCCCCGTATTAACCCTCCGCTCAAAGCTCTCACACACCGTGGCAACAGAAATGGAAACTTAATGTGGTGTCTGCTGGGTCAGGGCAGGAAGCAAAACAAGTTCTTTATATTATATTGCACCCCTATAGGAGTACAACAAACAAACAGGCTACCTTGTTTGTGCACTTCCCCAAATCCCTGTGCATATTTACATAACTGGAGCATTTATGTTTCACTCCAATGGCCATTAGATGTTAGTCCACCAGCTACGTTAAGACAAACCTCTTAGGTGGGTCCTACATTAACAATTCACCGTGCTTCCTTCAGCATCAGGTAAATAAATCTCTAATGAGACAGAGAAGGGTATTTTATTTTGAAACCCCTACATACTTATTAAACCTTAATAGGGAACACATGGGATGGGCGGCAGCACTGTAACATGGCTGTGTGATACAAATATACTAAAACTCCCACTACTCCTGGACAGCAGCAACGACCATAGCACACACCAGCCCCAATAAATACAATAGAAACCAAAGAAAAATAGTTACCTAAAATGTCGTATCAGAACCAAATACTGGATTAAAAAGTTCCTTCGTCAATATTTGGAACCCCCTCACATTTATACAGAAACGTGTATGCTATATGACCAGCCCCCCATGATTATATAGAAACATGCGTGTTACATGACCATCCCCCCCCACAATGACATAGTGACAGTGGCATACTAAGGGGGGGGACAGTCCGCCCCAGGTGCCACCAAGTAGGGCTCACACATGGCCGGGTGACAGGAGTGCAGGGGAGCTAGAGCAGGTAAGGGGGGGGGAGCTAGAGCAGGTAAGGGGGGGGAGCTAGAGCAGGTAAGGGGGGGAGCTAGAGCAGGTAAGGGGGGGGTGGGAGCTAGAGCAGGTGCTCAGGTGGAGGATGTCATTATTCTCCAGCCGGGTCTATGAAAAAAAAATCGTGGGGCGGAGCTTATCGTGAGGTGGGGCTAAAATGGCAGCGGCCAGAAGCCCCTGGTAACTGCTGCACAGGAAGTAGGAAGGAGTCCCTGCCTCCCCACTAACTTGACTACAGGAACTGCACTGCTTCCACTCCCCTCTTCCAGTCATAAGGGAAAGAGGTAATTGCCTGCCTGTCTGTCTGTCTGTCTTTGTGGCTTTCTGCCTGTGTGTGTGTGTGTGTGTGTGTGTGTCTGCCTGTTACTGAGTGTGTGTGTGTGTGTGTCTGCCTGTTACTGTGTGTGTGTGTGTGTCTGCCTGTTACTGAGTGTGTGTGTGTGTGTCTGCCTGTTACTAAGTGTGTGTGTGTGTCTGCCTGTTCCCGTGTGTCTGCCTTTTATGGAGAGTGTGTGTGTGTGTGTATGTGAGTGTCTGCCTGTTACTGATTGTGTGTGTCTGCCTGTTACTGTGTGTGTGTGTATGTGTGTGTGTGTGTCTGCCTGTTACTGAGTGTGTGTGTGTGTGTCTGCCTGTTACTAAGTGTGTGTGTGTGTCTGCCTGTTCCCGTGTGTCTGCCTTTTACGGAGAGTGTGTGTGTGTGTAACTGTGTGTGACTCTCTGCCTATAACTGAGCATGTGGGACTGTCTGCCTGTAACTGCATATGAGGGGTGCAGGGATTTTGTATTGGGAAAGGGGTCTTGTATAAAGGGGCTCAGCAGAGAATTGGAAGGTGAATGCAGGGATTTTGTAGGAGGGGCACTACATGGGTTTTGTAGGAAAGGGGCAGGACAGGGCTTTTGTAGAAGGGGGCTTTACAAAGTTTACAAATTTGTGCAATACAGTTAACAAAAAAGAAAATGTTTTAGGTACGTTCCTGCATAGTGACATGCATGTTACATGACAAACCCCCCCCCCCTCCCCATGATAGAAACGTGTGTTACATCCTCCCACGTTTTATATAAAAACAAGACCATTTCTTCTCACATTTACGTTACATGACCATTGCCACCTACACTTACATAGAAATATGTGATCTGTTACCATTTACCCTCACACTTACACATAAACATGTTACATGACCATTCACCTTCATGCTTACATAGACACGTGTTCCATGACAATGTTACCTTTCCCATTAACACACTGAATCATGCATGTTGCACAACCATTCTCTCTTACATTTATCTAGAAACGTATGTTTCATGAACATCCCCCTCACATTGAAATAGAAACGTTTATAACATGTCCATTCAAACTCACATTGATACGTACATGTTCCATCACCCTTCCATTTATGCTTAGAAATATAAATATGTGTTATACAACCATTTGCAGTCACACTTACATAAAAACATGTCTTATATGACAACTCTCCCCATGCCTACATAGATACATGCATATTACATGACCATTATACCTCACACATCGAAACACGCATATTACATTGATTTTTGCCCTCATGCTTACACAGAAACTTGGTGAAACACTCCTACTACATAATAATTTATCTTACATGACCATCCCCCCACAATTATATCGAAACATGTGTGTTCCATGACCATGTCCTCACGTTATCATAGAAACCTGCATGTTACATGACCATGTCCTCACGTTTACATAGAAACATGCATGTTACATGCCCATGTCCTCACCTTTACACAGAAACATGCGTGTTACATGACCATGTCCTCACCTTTACACAGAAACATGCGTGTTACATGACCATGTCCTCACCTTTACATAGAAACATGCGTGTTACATGACCATGTCCTCACCTTTACACAGAAACATGCGTGTTACATGACCATATCCTCACCTTTACATAGGAACGTGTGTTACATGACCATGCCCCCCCATGCTTACATACTGTGTGTTACATGCCTATTCTCTCTCAAGCTTATACGAATGAACATTTGCACACCATATTTGCTACTTACCTCGAGCCTGGAAATAACAGCGCCCCTCACAGGTGGGGAAAAATATGGCCAGCAAGATAACTAGCAGGTGTCCAGGAAGAGATGGCATCTTCACTGCTGATCTGAGGGAGCTTTTTCTCTCCTTGTCCTGACTACCTGTGTGACTCTCAATCCTTCCTTCTAGCTGTCTAATCTTTGTGCCTCTCTCTCTCTCAGTGTCTCCTTTGTTTCAAGTCAGGGGTTACACAAAGTCACTTCTCACAGTACTATTCCAGCTATGTGTACACAAACTGTCTCTCTGAATGTATGTCTCTTTAACACTTCTTTGCATCCCCCTAAACCTATCTGTCCCAGCCTGGATCTGTGTCAGTCACTGTATCTGTGTCAGTCACTCTGTTTGTTCTGTCTGTCCCTGTATCTGTGCCAGTCACTGTATGGTCTCTGTGGTTCCCCGTATCTGTGTCAGTCACTGTCTGTTTGGTTTATGCCAGTTTCTGTATCTCTGATGTCTCGATCTCTCTACCTCTGGCAGTCTGTCTGATCTCTGTGTCTGTCAGTGTCTCTCTGTCTCTGACAGTCCTTGTCTCTCTGAGGTCTATGTCAGTGTCTACCCTCTGTCTCTGACAGTCCTTTTCTCTCTGAGGTCTATGTCAGTGTCTACCCTCTGTCTCTGACAGTCCTTTTCTCTCTGAGGTCTATGTCAGTGTCTACCCTCTGTCTCTGACAGTCCTTGTCTCTCTGAGGTCTATGTCAGTGTCTACCCTCTGTCTCTGACAGTCCTTGTCTCTCTGAGGTCTATGTCAGTGTCTACCCTCTGTCTCTGACAGTCCTTGTCTCTCTGGGGTCTATGTCAGTGTCTACCCTCTGTCTCTGACAGTCCTTGTCTCTCTGATCTCTGTATCTCTATTTGTCTGCGTATCTCTAACACTCTGCCTCTGTATCTCTTTCCTGCTTCACATATTTATATCTTTTTGGAAGTGTTTTGGGGCCAAAATCTGGAAATCCTATAAAACTCATTTCCTGGTTTAAAATGCTGGAAAACAGGTTTCTGGATGAAGGGTTCTTTTTTTGTTTTTAACAAGGTGTGAAAATGTGATTCAGTGCCCCTATGAGGGGGTCCGTCCCAGGGCTGCCTGCCAGTTCTCATGTCCTATCATTTGCAGAGAGCAGGTGGCACTTTAGATTATTCCAAGGATCTATCAAGCTCACTGCGAGGCAGTATAATAAAAAATAAAACCTTACCTAACAGCCCTTAGGTGGAGTATTAACCTCTGCACTATCTGGCTAGCTAAATACAGTCCCCTGAAACATCCACGTCGCTTTATAAAAAAAAAAAAAAAAAAACTTACTTACTATTCAATTCTTTATTTTAAAAAGAACAGTTATTAGCATTTATTCTGAACGGACACGGTTACCTCAGCAGTGCTTCCACATTGACGGTGAAATCATCTGCGAGACATGCTGTAGATGATGTCACGGTGTACGTGGGTCAATCCCTAAAATGGTGCAATAAGTGGACATGTAGCACCCAGGGCATTAATTACAAAGTAAATAAAAAAAAAAAAATAAATAAATGAAAATCTGCAACCCCCCCCAGCTAAGTTTTAACTTACAGATTTTGACAGTGCTGATTAAACACTAGAAAATGGAAAAACCGAGAGCCAAAGAAAGCAAAAGTGTTTGAAGCACATTCTAAAAACCTCAACAATGAAAGTGAAGGTACACTGAAATCAGAGATAAATGTGTTAGTAAATGAAGATCGGTAAAAGGCAGACATTTTAAATAATAGATATGCAAATGATTGCTGCAAAAAACTTACAGAAAAATTGTGATCAGATGACTCAAGACAAGGTGCTGCAGCAACTAAAGAAAGTTAATGTAAATAAAGCTTCAGAGCCTGATGGTATTCACCCACGAGTACTTAAGACGCTAAGTGTGGAAATAAGTGAATCTCTATATTTAATCTTTCAAGATTTTTTTTTTTTTCAGAATTTGCACCGGAGGATTGGAGGAACACAGATGTAGTTCCTAATCCTTGCCTGGAAATTATAGACATGTGAGCTTAATATCTGTGACTAGAAAAGTATATATATATATATATATATATATATATATATATATATTTTTTTTTAAGGGATAATATTCAGGAATTCATTGTGGCTTAAAAATAGAGTACAGAGAGTTGTCATTAATGCTACATTTTCAAAATGGACAGAAGTGGTAAGTGGTGCCCCTCAGGGTTCTGTTCTGGGACCGCTTCTATTTAACATATTTATGAATGATCTTGAAATAGGCATTGAAAGCCATGTTTTAGTGTTTGCAGGTGATGCAAAACTCTGTAAAGTAATAAAATGTGAGCTTCAGGGTTAAAGGACCACTATAGTGCCAGGAAAACATACTCGTTTTCCTGGCACTATAGTGCCCTGAGGGTGCCCCCACCCTCAGGGTCCCCCTCCCGCCCGGCTCTGGAAGGGGGAAAGGGGTAATAACTTACCTTTTTCCAGCGCTGGGCGGAGAGCTCTCCTCCTTCTCTCCGCCTCCGATCCGCCCCGCCGGCTGAATGCGCACGCGCGGCAAGAGCTGCGCGCGCATTCAGCCCGTTGCATAGGAAAGCATTTACAATGCTTTCCTATGGACGCTTGCGTGCTCTCACTGTGAAAATCACAGTGAGAAGCACGCAAGCGCCTCTAGTGGCTGTCAATGAGACAGCCACTAGAGGATTAGGGGGAAGGCTTAGCCCATTCATAATTATAGCAGTTTCTCTGAAACTGCTATAATTATGAAAAAATGGGTTAACCCTAGAAGGACCTGGCACCCAGACCACTTCATTAAGCTGAAGTGGTCTGGGTGCCTAGAGTGGTCCTTTAAGCATGCCCAAGCAACTTACACCCTAAATGGTAGTGAATTGTAGATTATGCTAGCTTTAGTGTACCTATAACCTTAATTTAATTAATGAAAGGAAGATCATCAGATCATTCCAGAGACTCCATCCTCTTGGAACATTTCGCAGGCTCCTTGCCCTTCTAGACACTGGGTTCTAGGTCATCCCCTTTCCAGTAGCTATTCTGTGGCAGTGACTGCCCTCTCATGGAGGATTCTGAGTCTGTGGATCCTCCACTGAGTGGGGGACCACCGGTGATCCCTTGTGTGGTGAAAGTAACCTCGCCACTGGGTCCTGCCTCAGGACTATGGGCCATGCAAAAAGGCTCATAAAAGACAGCGTTTGTGCCTTTTTGCTATTCTGTATGGTAGATTGCATTCCCCTCCTTTTCTAACATTATCCAGTTCGACTACCGAACAACCACACGAACCAGGGACCACCCGGGAGCTTGTTAACACCTATTAACAACTTGGAATGGTTCTCCCTAATTGTTCGGCTGAGTGGCCGAAATTCCTATGGACAACCATGAAGTGGCGGCCATCTTGTTCGCATGAATCTCATGGAACTTAAATCGGATACAGAAACTCCGAAACACTGCTGGACTTCCATCATTGCCTGCGTTCGGTTCTAAATAATTTATAAGGGCACTGTTCGGTGAAATAGTTTGTCTGGATGAGGGGAACAAGCTCCAGGGTAAAAACATTGACTATGGTCGGTAGTTTGTTTGTTTTCCAAACTACCGAACTAGACCGACCGCAAGCCCTGATTCTCTGGAACTGTTTGGGCATGGGACCATGTGTACGGTCGGTCAAATAAATGACTTTCAGGAAATTCCTGAACCCCTCAACTGATCTGGGTGATTTTTGGATATGTTAGTCACCCAGGTGAGGGCAATCAGGGGATGTAACATTGTGGGGTGTTATGTATTTTTAAGGTATTTTGAGAGTTTTATAAAAGTGTGTGTATTTGTGTCTGGAGATAATTGAGTTAATACAGTACAGTACAGACTCAATTATCTCCCCGGTACAGAGGAGGGATTGACCTATTATGTGTGGGAGTGCCCTGGATCTGAGAGCCAATGTGATTATGTATTTGTTTCTACTGTGTTTTACTCTCAGGTCCAGGGGGAGTGCCCCTTGCATGGGCACATGCATATAAGGCCAGTTGTGGCTGCCATTAAACGAGTTCCTGCATACTCTATACATAGAGCCTCATCTCATGTGTGGGGGAAACTGCTGTATCTACCATGGGAAATGCTATATCACTATACTACTCTGGGTTATAAGCAATCAGGAAGCTGTATGTAAATGAGGGGCTCACCTGCCAGTAAGATATATGGTGACATGTATAGGTCTGTTACCATAGAAAACTCATACAGTGGGTTACCAAGTGGGGTATCGCAAACCTCTATTAATGAAACAATATGTGATAAAACACAAGTTGGACCAGATCTGGGGCCTGGGGACACATGAACCCAGGGACAGACCAGGAATAATCTACACCGAGGCTTCCAGTGCGATTTGTATTGCGAGGAGACTGAGTGAAGGCAAAAAGAGGGGGCACTCCTGCCGAGGTAAATCGTCAACTCGCAGGGTAAGCAGGAACTAGCGTGGTAGTTGGAAGATGGTATCCAATTCATGGAATTATGGGAAGATTGTATTTGTCAGGTATATTTTGTATGAAACCCAGAATGCAGTGCTTATACTTGCTGTCTGGGATGAAGTCTTTGAGGGGATCTGAGATATTCAAGGTATTATATGGTGATCTGTATATATGACCTATTATGATTAAAGGATTCGGGGTACCCTCCAGTAGATGTCTCCACTCTTCCAGAGGACTCTTGATGGCTAGGAGTTCTTTATCTAGTTTGCTTGGGCAGGACTTAATCCTTTTGGAATAAAAAGCAACTGGACGTAGATGGTCGTCCTTTTTCACCCCGTTGTGATAATACAGCCCCAGTGGCGATTTCCAAAGCATCGACCTCTAAGTAGTAGGGTTTTGTAGGATCAGAAAACGTAAGGATGGTGTGACGAGAGCAATCTCGCCACATTGCATTGGAGAAGCCTGGTTGCTCGCCTGTTGCCTTTGGATTATGGCCCCATGTTAAAAGGCTCAATTTTCCCCTGCAAAGACAAGAAAGCCGGGTCATTTGGTGCTTGCCCTGTTTGAGCAGTGAAACCCCAGATAGCTATGCCATGGAGCCCATTCGTATAATGAAAGGCTATGGGAAAGACTTTGGTTCCATGGCAATTGAACTGTATGTGTGTGCTCTGAGCGCCATTCAGTAATAACGTGCGCTCAGACCTAAGCTATCTGGGCATATGTTACATGTCTGTATTTTATGTCATAACATTTTATTGTATTTTACTGTCTTTTTGCTGCCATGTGTTCAATGGAGTTTTGCCTCTGTCTTTGGAGATAATTGGATTACTTCTAATTATCTCCAGGATAGAATACTCTGTGGAACTGGTTTTGGGCAGAAAAGCCATGCTTCCTGTGGTCACAAAGGACTACGATCTATCTTTTGAACCACTGGACCAATTTGTATGATTTTGACGTATGTTTGTATTTGGAGTATGCTGATTCTGAAAATGTAAGTGTGAATGTGAATGTGATGCATACTTTTCAAGTTATGAATAATGTGGAAAAATTGTATTTCTCTGCTGGTGCTAAATTACATTACCCATTGTGTAAGGTAATTGAATCACCGGCAGAGGGGAGGAATTTGTGTGGGAGTGTCTGAGTGTATTGTATGTGTTTATTGGTTGTGTTCCAAAACCCTGTGGGTGGTACTAATGTGTAAGAATGTGTACATAAGCACAATAAACCCACAGCTCTGTCTGTTCACTGCTTGACCCTCAACACGGAGCTTTGTCTTGTTCTTGGGGGGATTTACTATAGGCTGTTCCAGTTTGACTGCTAGGAGTGTAAACCTATTCGTATGGTTTTTCCTATTCGGCTGTTTACAGCATTCGTATGGTTTCCTGTTCGGCGGATTGGTGTTCTGCAGTAGCTGTGCCTGTGCATCTGGAAGGGGAAGATCTACTAAACGGTTTTTACCCCTTGTGTGCAAAACGGTCCGTTACAGATGGGTGCTGTGGTGAACTAGCGTTTCAGATCATCAAAGGCCTTTTGCACTTCTCCTGACAATTGAATGTTTCATGAAGTTTTGTCAGCATAGTTAATGGTTGTACCAGCCATGAGAAATTACGGATACATTTCCTGTAGAAGTTTGCGAATCCCAAGAGTCTCTGTACCCTTTTTTTTTTTATTCAAAGGGGTAGGCCATTCCAAGACTGCTTCCACTTTTTTTTGATCCATTTCCAGGTGTCCAGGGTCAGAACATAACCAAGGAATTCTATCCTAGCGGTCTCGAATATACATTTCTCAAGTTTGGCAAACAGGTGATGTTGGTGGAGTCTGTCAAGAACTGTTTGTATGTGAAGGCGATGGTTTACAAGATCAGGAGAATAGATTAGTATAACGTCCAGATATACTACCACAGATTGGTCTAACAAGTCACGGAAGATATGTTGGGAAGTGGCAGGAGCATTACACAGTCCAGTGTCTGTATGAGTTCCTCGAGTGTATTGTGGATGAACCAATTTGCTTGGCTCCCAGACCAGTAACAAGATAACAGTCCTGACCTTAACATAATAATTGCAATATGTACAGTGTTTAACTGTGGAAATCCGCATACAATCCATTATAAACCCTTGGTACAAAGCACGATCCTCAGAAAAATGGTCAGGCATGGATATGGCATGTTCAGGAGACTGCAGTTCATCCGAAGAGGCAATGGACATAGGACCAGCAGGTGGCATGGCACGTAGTTCTCTGATCTGTGCATGCAAGTGAACTTGACTCTGCTGCAGATCCTGCACGGTTTGGCTTAGCGCCCCCATCTGGCTGTTCATGGCTTGTATAACCTCAGCCAAGTCTGCAAGTACCATGTCTGGCTCTGTTGTTATGTCAGGTATACTCGTATTAAACTCAGAATGCAGTACTTGTACTTGCTGAAAAAAATAAGGCAAAGTCCGATGCAAATATCCAGAATGGGTAAGGCAGAAGCAAGGTCAGGCAATCCAAAAGTTCAAAATCCAGGCAGCAGAAGTTCAACAACGATAAGGCAGTCCAAGGCCATGTAAAACAGGTACATTAGATCATGAACACCGGTAATAACAGAGAGGTAGCACAGAACAACTGAGCAATGAAAACTTAGCTGTTTCAGGTTTAAATAGGGTGCCATTCAAAAGGCACACCTACTTTATAAGCCTCCATAAGTGTTTGGGGCTGTCAATCAGCTGGGGTTGCCATGGAGGTGAGCATGATTTTAATATGTTCCAGCCGCACTTTCTTGCAGGCGTGGAATGATTTTGCACGTCTCCCAGGCGTCTGTTGTTGACGCGATCAGAGTTCATGGGTCGCGGTCCACCTCCTCCATTCGCACCTGTACGCGGGCGTCCGCATCCCGTGTACCTCTGTTGGAACAGTGGAGGTAAGCTGTGACAGTATTCAGTTCATTGAATTATGGGAAGATTGTATCCAATGTATGGAATTATGAGAAAATTATATCCAGTGTGTGGAACTATGAAAAGATTGCATCCAATGTATGGAAGTATGGGAATATTGTATGCAGTGTGTGGACTCATGGGAAGATTGTATCCAATGGTGGGGAGTTCTATAATACATTGCTGCTGGGGGGGGGGAAGTGCTATAATACATTGCTGCTGGGGGGGGAGTGCTATAATACATTGCTTCTGGGGGAGGGAGTTCTATAATACATTGCTGCTGGGGGGGGAGTGCTATAATACATTGCTTCTGGGACACTATAGTGTTCCTTTAAGCAAATTAAAGGAACATTATGGTCACCATAACAACTTCATCTAAATGAAAATGCTATGATGCCAGGAAGCCCGTGGGTGCTCTTTCCTTTAAGGGTTTAAACCACTCTCAAATGGTTTAACCCCAAAGGCTTACTCCAGCTCCAGATCTCCAGGTCGCTCAGTGGTTGCTCAGGTCGCTAGAGTGGTCAGTTTCTGGTTCATAAACATGTTTAATTTTTAACTTATGAATGGGGTTGGCTTAGAGTGCCAACTGACCGCTCTAGACAAGCAGCGACACCCCTACCCAGCGGCACTCTGTGCTTCCTGACACTCGGTAAATAAAAGTGAACACTGTTTTTTTGTTGTTGTTTTTTTTTAACCTGGCTAGATGAGAAGGTCCAAAGTTTCCCTGCCAGGCCCAGGTACCAAAGCCTTATGATATGGTGTCCAGAATAAAGTGGAGGGTTCACTTCACTTGTCCTTCCTGCTCCAATCTCATTTTCTTCTCCTTCATTTGACACAGTCTTCTTTTTCTTCTGACACTGTCTTCTCTCCTCCTTGGCTCCTTCTGCTCCTTTACCTTTCTGCTACTTTCTGCTTATTTTGCGCCCTTCTGTTCCTTTCTATTTCCGATCCCCTTCTGCTCCTTGCAGACCCTTTCTCCTCCTTCTCCTGCTGTTCCCTTCTGCTCTTTGCAGACCCTTCCTGCTCCTTGCTGCCCCTTGCAGAACCTTCCTGCTCCTTGCAGACCCTTCCTGCTTCTTGCTGACCGTTCCTGCTCCTTGCAGACTGTTACAAGAACCCTCCAAACTGTTATAAAGTAACCCCCTTTTGTTAAAACCCATACTATGTTCGGGATTCAGATTGTACAAACTCACTCCACGAACCGTTATAACTACACGTATATACGAACGACGGACCACCCAGCCCTTGGCGTGTGCCGCCACTTAACCCCGGTCGCCTCTGAAAGTACCGAATAACCGACCACCCTATGAGCAGAGTGTGCCTCCAATTAACCACCAAGGAGCTGCGGTCTGCGGCTAACCACAAACTAAATGACGGTCGCAGGGCATCCACGTTCGGATACATTTCACCAAAGGGAAAACTACCGAAAGACTCACGAACGAGGACCACCTACATTCTGGTGTGTGGCCTCAATTAGAATGTTGATCTTGCGGTTAACCGCAGGTTAAGTACCCCCTTCTGGGCGGTCTCCGTTCATTTCCCGAACGGCCGGGACAACCATACTGAGAGCGGCGATTCATGTAAATATGTAGCCGACACCCGCTCCATGAGTTCTAGGTCCCGCTGTCCATTGACCAGCCTTAAAACATGGCCGCCATCAGGAGTTAGTGACAAAAGTACCGAATAAGACTTTATATGGCAGAAACTCTGTTCTGTTCGTGGGATCTGGGCGCAATTCATATACCTGATGCGCCCAGATCTGAGCTACCGAATGAATAGTCGAATGAACTATATTCCCAAAATAAAGCATGGTCTTTTGGGCGCTTGCAGATAATTAGATTGTATAACCGTTGGACTCATTATCTGCAAGCTGGGAGGGTACTATTTTTAATGATACAGTGTAATATGATTGGTTGAATTCTTGTATTGTACCTGTATCCCATCAGGTCCAGAGGGGGCTGTCCCTGGACCTGGAGACTTGCATAAATTGCCATGCCTGTGTGCCATTAAAGCCCAGTTCGTTTTAAATCCTCAACTCGCAGCCTTGACTCATGTTGTAGGGAACCGGGAATCCTAGCTTTATTATAGCTAGTGGGATATTATACACTTACAGGTCTCTACCGATTGAAACACCGTTCAACTCTCCATCAGGAACCAGGACATCTAAGCGATCCAACCTCCTGCTAGACACCGATTTCTCATAATTTCTGCTCCTTCTCGTACTTTACGTTTGTGCTCCTTCAGCTTATTGCTGACCCTTCCTGCTCATTTCTGTTCCGTCTCCTACTTTACCTCTGTGCTCCTTCTGCCCCTTCCTGCTTTTTGCCGACCATTCCTGCTCCTTTTTGCTCATTTCTGTTCCTTTGTGTTCCTTCTCCTACTTTACCTTTTGTGCTCCTTGATGTCCCTTCCTGACCCCCACTATACCTCACTTACCTGATCTATAGTCTGCCCCCCACTATGCCTCACTTACCTGATCTGTAGACTGAATCCGCAGGGGAGCAGCACAGAGTGCAGCCATCAACTCCCAGACTGCAGAGACAGTCAGGAGAAAGAAGCTGGGATAAGATGTAGCTTCCAATCCCTGTCCCTCTCCCCACCTACTGGCCGGCACTGTTATTGCACTGTATTTTCAATCTCACACGAAAAATAGCAGAACAAGCTGAAAAATCCAGGGGGGGGGGGCAAGTGTTCCCCCTCTCCCCCCCTTCACGGATGACCATGCGGGGGGCGTGCTATAATACATTGCTGCTGGAGGGGAGTGCTATAATACATTGCTGTTGAAGGGAGGGAGCTATAATACATTGTTGTTGGAGGGAGGGAGCTATAATGCATTGCTGCCGGGGGAGGGTGCTATAATACATTACTGCTGGGGAGGAGTGCTGTAATACATTGCTGCTGGGAGGAGTGCTATAATACATTACTGCTGGGGAGGAGTGCTGTAATACATTGCTGCTGGGAGGAGTGCTATAATAAATTGCTGCTGGGAGGAGTGCTATAATACACTGCTGCTGGGGAGGAGTGCTATTATACAATGCTGTTGGAGGGCGGGAGCTATAATACATAGCTGCTGGGGGGCATGTTGTAATACAACCCATATGTGGCTCTCACACTGATTATCATGCTCAGCACCCAGGATGCCTGGGTGAGAGCCGGATTGTATATACATATATTAATATCAGCCTTGCCATAGCCCATATTCTTTAATTCGGGCTTGCACTGTCCTTGTCCCTCACCTGCCGCTTATCGGTGGGGTGTGGGGAAGGACTCTAGGTCCACCTCCCTGTTTAATAAGGAGCCCTCACATGCTGAGCAGGAAGGACTTTAGGGTGTCCCTTCAAATGTTTTTTTTACTGAATTGACCCCAACCTGCTGGTCATGGGTATGGTCATTTAAATTCTCCCACCTGGTGCCCACTGTCTGCTTACTGTTTAGTAGATATGGCACATGGATTCCCTACCATTTCCTTTCGTTGTGCCCACAGTGTGCTCAGTAAACTCCTCTATCCATCATCTACACAAACATCTGAGTCGGATTTATCTGTAAACCCAACGTGTTTTATCAGCGGAATGGAAGTCAAGACATACATGTACATTCCATGTACGCAAGTTATGAAGCTGAGTCCTTGTCCGGCCTTCTTAATTCTCAGACAGCCCACATTTATCATCTTGTCTGCCAGGGTCTGACTTCCTTGCATACTTACTGTATGTTTCAGGTCTGGCTGGGTTACTTTTAAGTTGTAGTTTATCCTGAGTCACAAATAAAAATGCTGGTTTTATGTGTTTCCCTTGGAAGAAGGTTTCATTTGTTTCTCTTGGCTGTGAGCGGGCTGTTAACGTACACTTTGCCTTGACGCCTGGCAGTGGCAGAAGTTGAGTCAGTTCAGTAAATCCAAAATCTTTCCAAATGATAAAGCTTATTAACCTCGTGGGCTCGGAGCGATAATCCCATCAATTGGTGGATTGAGATGTGGATCCAAGTTGAGTCAATAACAGATGGATTCTAATAATTTGTACATACTTTGTGCAGCACTGTGATCACCCGGTAAGACACAATATAGCCTGAGTGTGCTCTAAGTGAGACATGCCAGATTTATTTAGTAAATATTTATTGTGGAGAATTGAATAGGAATTGTAAATTATAGGATAAAATTGTGGAGGTGGAGATCTTGATCTTTTATTTATTCTGTTGTAAAATTTGTGATTGTCCATCATTCACGTTGGTCAGTATATAGAAAATAAACCCTGTAACGGATCGCCTGGCACCCCGACTGGGTACCTCGGTTGAAGGATGCTCCTAGCGCTTCCTGAGGACTCCAAAGCACTCTGGCAGACACCACAATCACCGAACCGGAGAAGCATATGAATCCTCTCAAGCATGTGAATGCTGTAGACAGTTGAATAGGAACCATACGAATAGGTTTACTCTCCTAGCAGTCAAACTGGAACAGCATACAATAAATCCTTCCCCCAATAATGAGACCACACTTCACTTTGAGGGTTAAAACAGGAACTCCCTGTACTGTCACATACAGTCTCTTTTATTCCCAATCCACAAACATAGTACAGCCCACAGGGCGTTACAAAACAGCCAATCAATCCATACAATACACCCAGACACTCCCACACAAAATCCTCCCCTCTGGCTGTGATAGGATTACTGAACACAATGGGTAATCTAATTATCACAGCCAGAGAAATACAGTTTCATAAAACACATCACAGGGACCCCAAAACATGCAATAACCCCATAAAAAGTATATATATATATATCCTTGGAACTGGAGGATCTGGGTGAACCACATATCCAAAATTCACCCAGATCCGTTCAGTACTTTGGAAAATACAGTTTAATGCAGATTCTGCAGAACATATACAGGCTAAATAAAAACAATCACTGTATAATGTGTCCCCTGCTGTATAGTCCAAAACCACAGCACGATGTCTCTGTGCAACAAATACTGGCGAGATGGCACCGTGTTGAAAAGTCCACACAGTGTCTGTGAGTTAAAATGGCCGCCATCCATTGTTCTCACCATGTGCTTCTGATACAGGAAATGGTGGCCACCCAGTAACTCCACAGTATGTCCTCAGATGGTTCTTAAAAGGGCCAGCAGCAGCACAACACAAATCCATTATGCCCAAATCATGTCTTTAAAGGGCAATACATCCCAGGGGCCATAGTCACATGGCAGGAGGCTGGCAACCAGGCTTCTCCAGTGCATAGTGGTGAGGTTGGTTCCGCCACAAACCCTGTTGTGGGAGGCCACCCCATTGGGTTTTGTGCAATATTAGCTTGTCGTTGCCCAAACTTCAGACTAAGTGGTCATGGTGCTGTGCGTGTTTTTATAGTACAGTGGATGCTCTGCTTGTTATTGCACATGGCAGTGGGTTCTACCTAGGATCATCTCACCCCCACTCAGTGTGTCTCCTCTTTCCCATTCAGACTCATTTGCTCCTCACTATGGATAGCTTCATCCTACTCACATTCAGCATCATTCTACAGGCAGTGTCATCCCACCTCAGCTTTACATAATTCTCACTCAGCATTATCATCCCTACTCAATGCCATCTCACACTCCTTTAGCATCATCTCCTCTTCAGTCACACCTCCTCTCCATTGAGCATCATCTCACCCCCATCTAAATTAAAATGCCATGACCTGAATGCAGAAACAAAGAGGAACATAGTTGAGATTTTCAGTTAAGTTTAATATAATATTCAGCAACACATAACAATTACAGAAAGGGGATGTTTAGATGTTAATGAGGACCTGCTAAAATAAGCTCAAAATCTATGAGGATTGAGGTAGGTTGCTATATATTGTTAGGTATCTTTTTCAAGCACATTTACTGGTGAGTTTGTCTTACTGGGATTTGAACCTTTGTTTCCCAAGTACATTGCCAGCAGTCTAACCAGCTGATAATATAGATATAGAAGAGTTGGTCAACATGGATGTTAAGATTCAGAAGCTATGAATAGAGGATTCCACTAGAAATACAGCAACAAGAGACCAACCATGTTGAAGGAGGTCGGGGCCTGATGGGTGTCAAGGCCACAGTCTTGGACGAAACACGGAGCATCCACAAGTACATCATGAAGATGGTGTCATGGGAGTTTTACCCCAACACGCAGGAAAATTGGAAACCCACAAAAGGTGGTTCCAAAAGGCGTATTACCAAGCCTAAGAGTGGCCGGACTTAAGGTTAATATAGCGAGAATCATTGTCAAGGAAACAGAAATAAACAATGTCAAGACAAAACCGGGTCAGGATACCAGAAATCACAAGGTCAATACGAAACTGGGTCTGGATACCAGAAATCACAAGGTCAATACAAAGCCGAGGTCAAACACAGAATTTCACTAGGGACTTCCCATACACAGTACCCTCTACCTACACACATGTGTTTGTAGAGGCTGCTGTTTGTGGTGTAGTGTGTCTAAGAGGGTTTCTTTGTGGTGTACTATGAATGGCAAGATCTGCAGCGTGTGTGTGTCTAGGGTTTGTAGAGAGAGTGTGTCTAGAGTGTTTGTAGTGTATGTCTAGGGTCTGTATTATATCTGTACAGGGATTGTAGGAAAGTGTTTAGGGGCTATAGGGTGTGTGTGTGTGTGTGTGTGTGTAGGGGCTTGTTTGGCACAAGCTTGTGGCGCTATTTTGGTGACTGTTTTCCATGTATCTAGATGTCGCTGTATTGTGTACCTGTATTATACACAGAGCAGTGTGTGTGTCTGTATTATACACAGAGCAGTGTGTGTCTGTATTATACACAGAGCAGTGTGTGTGTGTGTGTGTCTATTATACACAGAGCAGTGTGTGTGTGTGTGTGTGTGTCTATTATACATAGAGCAGTGTGTGTGTGTGTCTGTATTATACATAGAGCAGTGTGTGTGTGAATATAGCAGTTCCCTACAATAACGAGATGAGGCTAAAGGGTTGTTGTCATTAGCCTGGCTAATATAGCTTGGTTGCTTCATCTAAGTGTTGCGTCTAAGTGTGTGGTTGGAGATATTCTGGAGATAACATGGAGGTAATCTGAGGTATTCAGGAGGATAAATACAAAGTTAAGATTTGTTAGATTTAAATTATTCTCCTCATTGGAATGGCAGACTTAGTTCAGTGTAATAGTTGCTATGCATTTGTTTCACGTTCCACTTTTTGGAGGTTTGGTTGTTGTCTAATCTGTAGACAGTTCTCTATCTTGTGGCAGGAGATTGTATTTTTGAAGTCTGAGATTTGTAAATTATCTGGTGAACAAACTCAGACTGGAACTGCTGCAAAGCCACTGCTGCAGAGACATACTAGGAATGGCAGATGGATTACTGTAGGATCTGGTAGACTTAGAGTTGTGGATAAAACGCATTTTGCACAGTCTGTTGCTCTACATAATTCATTTTCTGCACTTTCAGAGTGTAATGGTATTGTGGAGAGAGGCACTGAGGATAATGATGTTGTGGAGAGAGGCACTGAGGCTAGTGGTGTTGTGGAGAGGGGCACTGAGGCTAGTGGTGTTGTGGAGAGGGGCACTGAGGCTAGTGGTGTTGTGGAGAGGGGCACTGAGGCTAGTGGTGTTGTGGAGAGAGGCACTGAGGCTAGTGGTATTGTGGAGACCGGCTTGGAGACTATGGTGAGGCCTAATAGAAAGCAGTTGTTGTTGGGGGATTCCATCATAAGAGGTGTGGAGATGTGAGATGTCTTCCCGGAGCTACTGCTCACAGAGACAGGAGACATATCTGTAATAAAGTTAAGCGAGCAAAGCAGGAAGGGGAATTGGATGAGGTTTCAGAGGTTAAGGAAGTTTTTAGTATTTTTGCCAATGATATACGGCAGGTTGCTTCCACACTGTCATTCTCTGAAGTTCTGCCTGTGCATAACACTCAGAACGACAGGCGGATGCGTATTAGGGACTTTAACTTGTGGCTTGGTGAATGGTGTCGGGAGCAAGGATTTGGCTTTATTTCTCATGGTAGCTCTGTTTGGAATGGAAATAAACTGTAGAAAAAAGATGGTTTGCATCTTTCTCAAAAGGGAACAAATGTTCTCAGTGAGCAGTTCAGAGGTTTTGCTAGGATGTATTTAAACTAGGAGGGGGAGGCAAAAGGGTGATAAAACATCAATCCAATTGTCCCCCAAAACAAGGACAGAAGGTGCCTGTAGCAAGTGTGTTAAAAAATGATAAGCCTAGAGTCATGTCTACAAATGCTCGCAGTTTAGGGAATAAGATCCATGAACATGTGACAATAATGGCAACTGATAGTGTAGATTTAGTCGCTGTTACTGAGACATGGTATAATGTGAAAAATTACTGGGACATAGCAATACCAGGGTACTCTTTATATAGAAAAGATAGGGAAGGCAAGAAAGGGGGAGGGGTGGCCCTGTATGTGAAGGATAGCATAAAATCTAGCCTAATAAAAGTTAGTGAGGCAAACATAGAGTCCGTTTGGGTTACGTTAGAATTTGGTAATCACACAGTAACTCGTGTAAGTGTGATTTATAGGCCCCCAGGACAAATTGAAGAGTTAGATAATCTACTAGTTGAGGAAATAGCTAAAATGACAATGAAGGGGGAAGTTATCATCATAGGTGACTTTAATCTTCCTGATGTAAATTGGAAAACAAAATTAGCTACTTGTGCCAGGAGCACACATATTCTAAACTCCCTACTGGGATTGTCTCTAAAGCAAGTTGTTGAGGAGCCAACTCGTAAAGAGGCCATACTAGATTTAGTGTTAACAAATGGAGATTTGGTATCAGATATTACTATAGGTGAAAGTTTAGGATCCAGTGATCATCAGTCAGTGTGGTTTAATATAAGAACAGTGACTAAGTCACACCACATGAAAACAAAAGTTTAAGACTTTAGAAAAACACACTTTTCTAAAATTAGAATATGTGTAGAGGAGTCATTATCAGACTGGAGCAATTTAAATGGAGTCCAAGAGAAATGGGATTATTTAAAAGGTGCACTATTGAAGGCAACAGAAAATTGCATTAGGCTTAATAGTAAAAGCAAAAAATTCAAGAAACCACTGTGGTACTCCGCAGATGTGGCCAAAATAGTTAAAAACAAAAAGTTAGCATTTAGGAATTATAAAAAAAACCCAGAGTGCGGAAGACAAAATGATCTATAAAATTAGGCAGAAAGAGGCTAAGCAAGTTATAAGAGCTTCCAAATCACACACAGAAGAGAAAATAGCACAGTCAGTAAAAAAGGGGGACAAAACTTTTTTTAGATATGTAAATGAGAAAAGAAAAGTAAAACAAGGATTAGTTAGATTAAAAACAAAAGACGGAGGGTATGTAGAAGAGGATAAAGGTCTAGCCTCAATTAATATTTTTGTTCTGTATTTACAGATGAAAATGAAGGAAAGGGACCTCAGTTAAGGGAAAGGATAAATGAGTCATTTATTACACATAGAGGAAGAGGTTCTATTTCAACTGTCAAAAGTAAAGACAAATAAGTCAATGGGACCTGATGGAATACACCCAAAGCTATTAAAAGAGCTTAGTGGTGTACTAGCAAAACTATTAACAGATTTATTTAACCAATCATTGTTAACAGGAGTAGTCCCATAAGATTGGAAGTTAGCGAATGTTGTGCCCATTTACAAGAAAGGTAATAGGGAGGAGTCGGGCAACTATAAGCCTTCAGTAGTGGGGAAAGTGTTGGAAACCATGTTAAAGGATATGATTGTTGAACATCTAAAAACACATGGATTCCAAGATCAGAGACAACATGGGTTTACTTCAGGGAGATCATGCCAAACTAATCTTATTGATTTTTTTGATTGGGTAACTACAATTATAGATCAGGGTGGTGCAGTAGACATTGCTTACCTAGATTTCAGTAAGGCTTTTGACACTGTTGCACATAGAAGGCTTATCAATAAACTGCAATCTTTAAGTTTGGATTCAAATATTGTTGAATGGGTAAGTGTGGCAAACCTAGCCACTTGGACTATAACCAGAGACTGTACCTTTAAGGGTTGCCTGTATGTCTGGGGAGATATGTGTTTAACTACGTATATTGTATGCTGACTGTAATGTATTGAATTGCCTGTATTTGCTATCTGCCGAATGCAGATAGCTGTTTGTATGGGGTTTTCCTTTCGTTGCACGAACGGCACTTTGGAGGGCCGTTCGTGAACCGAAAACACTACCCCTAATAGCCCACACACTTAGAGGTGTGTGGCGCTGGTTAACCGATTGCAACAATGTTGCAATCTGTAATTAGAGGCTCTCCTGGGTGGCCGTCGTTCGACTACCGACCATGCAGCGGTCGGCCATCTCGGATCCTTTGTTCCCTCAGCGGTGTTAGGTCGTCGAGCGCATGGTACTAAAAACGGCTACTCGACGGCACGAACACCGCTGAGCCTCCAGGACGTTCGGGAGTTCCAGGCCGTTCGGTATTTCATTCCCTGGAAGGCAATCGGTCTTTTCAATATGGTTTTCAATAAATGTGTTTTTCGTGCGGCGTTCGGTTATTTTAGCTGGGATCTGAGCGGTAATCTCACGAATGATGCGCTCAGACCCCAGCTATCTACCGAACGTCCATTCGTGCAAATCAACAGTATATTCACAAAGTTATGGATTTTTGTATAAATTGTCGGTTCTGCTGCACGAGGGGATAATCCACTTAACGGCATATTCTAGGAGGAGGATCCCTCTCGTGCAGCAGTGCCTGATGGGAGAAATGTGTTGTACTGTAAGTTCCCCATGTAGTCCCCTCTAGGAATGCCCCTGGGAGGGGACTCAGGAAACCCCTTGCATGGGGACTTGTATAAATTGTGAAGCAGAATTAAAGGACTTCAGTTGACTCTAAGAACTGTGTTTCGTCCGGTTACTGGGAGGTTGGGGATATTGCCTTGTTGTTTCAGCACTTGACTGTGGATTACTTCCTGAACCAGCGGAATTCGTGGATTTAATATTGGCGTTCCGCTACAATTCCCTTGTATTCAGTTCGAGAGTTTGGTGTTCTGCAGTAGCTGTGCCTGTGTCTCTGGAAGGGAAGATCTACTACACGGCGGTTTAACCCTTTTGTGCCTGGGGGTGCCGTTACAGTACATGCTGGACATTCAGAGAGCGGAGACACTCTCACAGCTGATGGTACACGCTGGACATTCAGAGTGGTGGTACATGCTGGACATTTAGAGTGCGGAGACACTCTCACAGCTGGTGGTAAATGCTGGATGTGACGAGAGCAATCTCGCCACATTGCATTGGAGGAGCCTGGTTGCCCGCCTGCTCCCTTTAGACTATGGACCGGACTTTTAAAATACTTTATTTTCCCCGCAGAAAGGCTTATTCGTGCCTTTCTGCCATGGCGTTCGGTAGATTTTATCTACCGAACAAAATACCGAAGGCGCGACCAATGGGAAGCTGGCGTGTGCCTTCAATCCACCTCCCTGAAGCTAGCGTGTGCCGTCAATTGACCACCCAGTAGCTGCGGTTTACCGCAGCTTAATTGACTGTTACTGGGTGGCCGCGGTTACACTTAACGGCCGCTAGGTGGCGGTGTTATGGAGCTCCCCGGACGGCCAGCGGTGCTCAGCGGACACTTTTACGTGCAGGCACCGCTGAGCCTCCAGCCTTCCCTGCTTCTATTCCTGGCTGTTTAGCCGAACGCTGGATTGATCGGGACTTTTTCTATGTGAATGTTTTAACCCAGATAGCTATGCCATGGAGCCTATTCGTGTAATTAAAGACTTTGGCTCCATGGCAATTGAACTGTGTGAATAGGATCTGAGCGCGATTCGGTAGTTATGTGCGCTCAGATCCCAGCTATCTGGGGATATGTGACATGTCTGTATTTTATGTATTAAATGTAACTTTGTATATTTTAAAGTATTTTACTGTCTTTGTGTCCCCACGTGTATAATGGATTACTTCCCAATTATCTCGAGGATAGAGGGAGGGAAATTAGGATGCATTGTGGGGATGTTTTACTTCTGTGTGTCTGAATGTGATACATGTCTGTCTGTGTTACAGTCTCCCATTTGGTCCCCTAGGGGAGTGTCCACCAGGTGGGAGACCTGCATAAATACTGGGCAGGTAGCCCTCAATAAACCAGACCACTGCTTGACCCTCAACACTGAGCTCTGTCTCGTCTTTGGGGGGATTTACTGTATACTGTTAGAGACTGATTGCCAGGAGTGTGAGCCGCTTGGGTGCTTTTCCTGTTCGTCTGCTAGCAGCTGTTCGGGAGTTTGGAGTGCTACTTTGTATGCAGTTCGGTAGTTTGGAGCATTCCCTTGTATTCAGTTCGGGAGTTTGATGTTCTGCAGTAGCTGTGCCTGTCTCTGGAAGGGAAGATCTACTAAAGGATTTTAACCCCTCTTATGCCGTAACACTGGACATTCAGAGTGCAGAGACACTCTGGTACACGCTGGACATTCAGAGTGCGGAGACACTTTCACAGCTGATGGTACACGCTGGACATTCAGAGTGCAGAGACACTCACAGCTGATGGTACACGCTGGACATTCAGAGTGCGGATACACTCTCACAGCTGATGGTACATGCTGGACATTCAGAGTGCGGATACACTCTCACAGCTGATGGTACATGCTGGACATTCAGGGTGCGGAGACACTCTCACAGCTGGTGGTACATGCTGGACATTCAGGGTGCGGATACACTCTCACAGCTGATGGTACATGCTGGACATTCAGAGTGCGGATACACTCTCACAGCTGATGGTACATGCTGGACATTCAGGGTGCGGAGACACTCTCACAGCTGGTGGTACATGCTGGACATTCAGGGTGCGGAGACACTCTCACAGCTGATGGTACACGCTGGACATTCAGAGTGCGGATACACTCTCACAGCTGATGGTACACGCTGGACATTCAGAGTGCGGATACACTCTCACAGCTGATGGTACATGCTGGACATTCAGAGTGCGGAGACACTCTCACAGCTGGTGGTACACGCTGGACATTCAGGGTGCGGAGACACTCTCACAGCTGATGGTACACGCTGGACATTCAGAGTGCGGAGACACTCTCACAGCTGGTGGTACACGCTGGACATTCAGGGTGCGGAGACACTCTCACAGCTGATGGTACACGCTGGACATTCAGAGTGCGGATACACTCTCACAGCTGATGGTACATGCTGGACATTCAGGGTGCGGAGACACTCTCACAGCTGGTGGTACATGCTGGACATTCAGGGTGCGGAGACACTCTCACAGCTGATGGTACATGCTGGACATTCAGGGTGCAAAGACACTCTCACAGCTGATGGTACATGCTGGACATTCAGAGTGTGGAGACACTCTCACAGCTGGTGGTACATGCTGGACATTCAGGGTGCGGAGACACTCTCACAGCTGATGGTACATGCTGGACATTCAGGGTGCAAAGACACTCTCACAGCTGATGGTACATGCTGGACATTCAGGGTGCGAAGACACTCTCACAGCTGGTGGAACACGCTGGACATTCAGAAAGGGGAGACACTCTCACAGCTGATGGTACATGCTGGACATTCAGGGTGCGGAGACACTCTCACAGCTGATGGTACATGCTGGACATTCAGAGTGCGGATACACTCTCACAGCTGATGGTACACGCTGGACATTCAGAGTGCAGATACACTCTCACAGCTGATGGTACATGCTGGACATTCAGAGTGCGGAGACACTCTCACAGCTGGTGGTACATGCTGGACATTCAGGGTGCGGAGACACTCTCACAGCTGGTGGTACATGCTGGACATTCAGGGTGCGGAGACACTCTCACAGCTGGTGGTACATGCTGGACATTCAGGGTGCGGATACACTCTCACAGCTGATGGTACATGCTGGACATTCAGGGTGCAAAGACACTCTCACAGCTGATGGTACATGCTGGACATTCAGGGTGCGAAGACACTCTCACAGCTGGTGGAACACGCTGGACATTCAGAAAGGGGAGACACTCTCACAGCTGGTGGTGCATGCTGAACATTCAGAGTGCGGAGATGCTCTCACAGCTGATGGTAAATGAACCAAACTAGAGACCCAGCCACCAAGCAACTGAAAGAGCAACTAAAATAAAATTATTGAATTGCTGGGCTGTGTTTTATATAAATATACTTTTTTTTTTTTTTTTAATTAGAATGCTAAAAATCCAGATTTATACCTTCTTGGATATAAATTTCAAAAATGCACCTTGTCTACAAATTGCTCAGTTCTTTAAAATGACCACTTTCTCAAATTCTTTCTCCCTTTATCATAACCATAACAGACAGCAAGGAAGAGTTCCCTGTGAAATTTGGTAAAATGAGCAGCAAACACTATGATTTATGATTTCAATAGCTCATTTTAATATTAGAGATCAAGCTTTATCAATATATTGGAACCCACTGGGACAGCTACTCAGATATAACATTTATAGAATTACAGAAAGTTAAAAATGGTTTCATTTTAAAGATCTTTTTTGTAGAATATGAAAAAAAGGCATTCTTTAATTTTCTAAATCCACCAAATTAAGACGTGGGATGAATAAATTACAAAATAAAGAAAACAATCCCGAAACCTAGGCAAACATCTAGAAAATGAAATGGAAGTGATTCATCTCTGACCTTCTTGTAACCTTAAGCCATATTATCTACTCGTACCTCTGGCACAGAGATGTAGATCGGAAGCTCTTTGGACCACGGATTAGGTGTCCCTATTGCAGTTTGCTGAGCACTGTGTACATTGGCATTGAGCCACAAGAACAAGAAATGCACAACTCGGAGTGTTAAAAGGAACAAGGCTTAAGCATTGAGGTGTTAAGGACATTCCAAAGACCATTTTCACTTTCCAAGAAACTCTTTTTCGGCATAATGTATGTGCCAACAGGAAGAGGTGGGAATCCATATTTAATCCATCCGATGCTACGAGCATTAAAACACCGCTCTTTCCCTGCCAGTGCCGTCTTCAAAAGCTTGGGACAGAGAATAATCACAGAAATGATGTTTCTATCTTTGCGTAAAGATTTTTGAGAGTCACATACACATATATAAATGTTCATATCTGTCATAACAGTCCATCCCCAAACTGGACTACTCTACTCGGCAAATAAAAATTGCAAAATGAAAAAAAAAATAACTGTGAGATTACTATGGAAACCTTTAGGATAATAATTTTTTTTTTTTTAAATGTTCATTACACAGTTTTGCCCTTGAAAACTTGTACAAAATGCCAGTGCTGGTGTTTATGAAATGTTTATTTATTTGGCCGACTAGATATCCTTCTCTTGAACCCTAGTAATCATTCCATTCAGGTTTGTCCACGGCTGATCGAACTCAACCAATGATCTTGTGAACTTGTTATTAATCTTATTTGTGAAATACACCACGCTGTGAATGGGTCATCAAAAGACATTAAATGCAATAAAAACTGAATTCCAGGATACTAACTAATTCCTAATTTTTTATCCTTTTCCTTTGGCTAGAAGTCTCACAGATCAATTCACTGCATTTCATGGTTCCTACTATTAAGGTCCCCTTACAGACCAGGGATCTGCAGGGATGATACAGACCCCTGGAGCAGCCTCTCTTCCAGTTGTATCATCTAGAAGGTTCGACTCTGAGACCAAGGGCAAGTCGGTCTTTTCAAGGATGCTGCTCTCAGTAAGGGAATCTCTATGAAGCAAGGCTGAAGCCGTGGAAACATTGTGGTGAAAGTAACCTCCCCACTGGTTCATGGAGGGGACTGTTTGCCAGCCTCCTGCCTCAGGACTATGGGCCATGCAAAAAGGCTCATAAAAGACATTGTTCGTGCCTTTTTGCTATCCTGTTCGGGAACAGAATAGACGCACTATCCAGGGACCACCCAGGAGCCTCTTAACAATTCTAACTGCAGAGTTCTAATTGTTTGTGTGGGTGGCCGCAGTTCGTATGGTCGACCACGAGGTGGAAGCCATCTTGTTCCCGCGAACGCAGGCAGCAGTGTTTGGTCGTCGAGTTCATGGAAATGTTTTCGGACACTGAAACTCCCGAACATCGCTGGACTTCCATCATAGCCTACGTTCGGTACTTTACATCCTCAAAGAGCGCTTTTCGGTGGAATCCTTCATCTGAATGATGAAGCACTCTGTGCTTCCTGACACTCAGTAAATAAAAGTGAACACATTAACACTGGAATCTTTTTTACCTGGGGAGATGAGAAGGTCCAGAGTTTCCCTGCCAGGCCCAGGTACCAAAGCCTTATGATGTGGTGTCCAGAATAAAGTGGAGGGTTCACTTAATTTGTCCTTCCTGCTCCAATCTCCTTTTCCTCTCCTTCATTTGACAGTCTTCTTTTTCTTCTGACACTGTTTTCTATCCTTGGCTCCTTCTGCTCCTTTACCTTTCTGCTTATTTTGCACCCTTCTGCTCCTTGCAGACCCTTTCTGCTCCTTTTTCTACTTTACCTTTGTGCTCCTTGCAGACCCTTTCTGCTACTTCCCCTACTTTACCTTTGTGCTCCTTCTGATTCTTTCTGCTCCTTTATCTTTGTGCTCCTTCTGTCCCTTTCGGCTCCTTGCTGCCCCTTGCAGGCCCTTCCTGTTCATTCTCCTACTTTACGTTTGTGCTCCTTCTGCCCCTTCCAGCTCATTTCTGACCCTTTCTGCTCCTTGATGTCCCTTCCTGCTGCTCATTTCTGTTTCTTCTCTTTTATGCTCCTTCTCTTACTTTACCTTCCTGCTCCTTGCTGACTTTTCATGTAGGCTGTCTCCCCCATCACTCACTTCCATAGGC
>OW240916.1:328448183-328528350 GCA_933207985.1 Pelobates cultripes
ATAAGGGTAGGGTTTTTTTAAAATAAATATTCTATGTCCCCCCTCCCTTCTTACCTTTACTGGAAGGAGGGGGGGACATATTTCATTCCCTGGTGGTCCCAGTGGTTGGAGTGAACTCTAGCCTGAGCTCCAGGGCTAGAGTTCACTCTCGCGAGATTTGGAGCATTGCCGTGGTAACCGCGGCAACGCTCCAAATCTCGCGAGAGGAGGACCTGCAGCCTGAATTCCCGGGTCCTCTCTACTCCGTCTCCCTCCCCTGCCGGCTCTCAGCACAGTGCCTGCGGACCGGGGAGGGAGATCTCTGATCTCCCCTCCGGTCCACAGGCACATTGCAGGTCTAGCGCCTGCATGTGCTGGCAGAGGAGAGGGAGACCGTCGGAATTTCTCGGGGGATTGCCCCGTTGCCCCCCCCCTGGATCCACCACTGGCACTAGAGACAACCAAAGGAATATACATCCACAAACCTGTATTGCAAACCTAACACAAATGTACAGATAGCTACGTACAAGCAGCTCAATGAAAGAAAGAAATATACACTGCTCAAAAAAATAAAGGGAACACAAAAATAGCACATCCTAGATCTGAATGAATTAAATATTCTTCTGAAATACTTTATTTACATAGTTGAATGTGCTGACAACCAAATCACACAAAAAGTTAAAAATGGAAATCAAATTTTTCAACCCATGGAGGTCTGGATTTGGAGTCACACTCAAAATTAAAGTGGAAAAACACTACAGGCTGATCCAACTTTGATGTAATGTCCTTAAAACAAGTCAAAATGAGGCTCAGTAGTGTGCGTGGCCTCCACGTGCCTGTATGACCTCCCTACAACGCCTGTGCATGCTCCTGATGAGGTGGCGGATGGTCTCCTGAGGGATCTCCTCTCAGACCTTGACTAAAGCATCTGCCAACTCCTGGACAGTCTGTGGTGCAAAGTGACGTTGGTGAATGGAGTGAGCCATGATGTCCCAGATGTGCTCAATTGGATTCAGGTCTGGGGAACGGGCGGGCCAGTCCATAGCATCAATGCCTTCGTCTTGCAGGAACTGCTGACACACTCCAGCCACATGAGGTCTAGCATTGTCTTGCATTAGGAGGAACCCAGGGCCAACCGCACCAGCATATGGTCTCACAAGGGGTCTGAGGATCTCATCTCGGCACCTAAGAGCAGTCAGGCTACCTCTGGCGAGCACATGGAGGGCTGTGCGGCCCCAAAGAAATGCCACCCCACACCATTACTGACCCACTGCCAAACCGGTCATGCTAGAGGATGATGCAGGCAGCAGAACGTTCTCCACGGCGTCTCCAGACTCTTTCACATGTGCTCAGTGTGAACCTGCTTTCATCTGTGAGGAGCACAGGGCACCAGTGGCGAATTTGGCAATCTTAGTGTCCTCTGGCAAATGCCAAACATCCTGCACGGTGTTGGGCTGTAAGCACAACCCCCACCTGTTGACGTCGGGCCCTCATACCACCCTCATGGAGTCGGTTTCTGACCGTTTGAGCAGACACATGCACATTTGTGGCCTGCTGGAGGTCATTTTGCAGGGCTTTGGCAGTGCTCCTCCTGTTCCTCCTTGCACAAAGGCGGAGGTAGCGGCCCTGCTGCTGGGTTGTTGCCCTCCTACGACCTCCTCCACGTCTCCTGATGTACTGGCCTGTCTCCTGGTAGCGCCTCCATGCTCTGGACACTACGCTGACAGACACAGCAAACCTTCTTGCCACAGCTCGCATCGATGTGCCATCCTGGATGAGCTGCACTACCTGAGCCACTTGTGTGGGTTGTAGACTCTGTCTCAGGCTACCACTAGAGTGAAAGCACCGCCAGCATTCAAAGTGACCAAAACATCAGCCAGGAAGCGGTCTGTGGTCACCACCTGCAGAACCACTCCTTTATTGGGGGGTGTCTTGCTAATTGCCTATAATTTCCACCTGTTGTCTATCCCATTTTCACAACAGCATGTGAAATTGATTGTCACTCAGTGTTGCTTCCTAAGTGGACAGTTTGATTTCACAGAAGTGTGATTGACTTGGAGTTACATTGTGTTGTTTAAGTGTTCCCTTTATTTTTTTGAGCAGTGTATGTAGGAACCATGAAATGGACGGGGAAACTAGCTCTTAGTCCTTACAATGACTTTCCCCGCTGCATCCCCTGCAAACTGGAACAGCAGACACAGGGGTTAAATCTTCCTTCCCTCCAGTAACCAGACGAGACAGTTCTGGAGGTACAAACTCTGACAATCTTTATTGAAAACCGGCTTTTTATACACAGATCCCCGCAGTGGATCTCCATTCATAGTAACCCAAAACATAAGCCTGCCCCAGCGTCGCTGTGTCTGGGAGATAATCAAGTTCTCTCTCAGGTCCTGAAAAGTCTACAATAGTTCCAAACCTCCACATGTTAACATTACAAAAGGGGTTTATAGATTGTATGAAAAGACAGAGCTTACAACCAGAATTACGCTTTGAAACTAGGGACTCCAACAGAGCTATTCGGTAAGGTGTGAGAAGTCACACCTAAGTGGCCTGGAAGCCTGCTTTGCCTCTTAAATAGGGAATCCTTTGACATGTTAATGCTCATCAGCATTCAGGAACAAACAACCCCTTGTGTTTCAATATCATATGCAGAATAGGACAAGCACAATCTTCCAATCCAACCCAAACATAATTTGCGAACAAGGGGACCCCACAACCAATACATTACCTCTTAGATACGGAGATCCCTGACATGAGGATCTGAAACAATATGGGCAAGCAAGTTGGCATGGTACTCAGTGACGGCAGTCCGTCACGTACACACTAGGGTCATATCACCTAAAGGGTGATTACATGGCTGTAGCAGAGCACTAGTCCTGACCAGGACTCTCTGTAGCGGAGATGCAATATTAATTCCTAATATCTCCGCTGGTAGAATAAAGTAATCCAAGAAAAGCAATGAATGAAGGCAATATCCCAAATCCCCCAGTAACCGGACGAAACAGTTCTGGGAGTCAACTGAGGCTTTAATCACAAGTACCAGTATGTATGCAGTGCCCCATGCAAGGCCTCCGGTTCAAATCCCCTGTTGGGCACTTCTGGGGTGACATTGTCTGGATGTCACGGTGACAGGTAGGATGTGTGATGTTCAAATTAACAATTTTTACATGAGCTGATGTAGCAGACTCATTCCCTTTTTGTTCAGTTGTCCGTACCCCCCTTGTTCGTTTCCCAAATGGATTATGTGTGCTCCCTGAACACCAACCACTCATGGATGTTAACCACAAACAGGCAATAAAATCAAGTGCTTTCCCTGGGTGGTCGCCATGCGTATAACCGAACGCATGTGCTCCAGTGAATGCCTGGAACTCTTTTCGGCTATGTGATCCTGCAAACCCGGGCAAAGATTGTACCGCTGTCTGTCCCACTTCCCAACCAGCTAGGCGAACAATGTTTATTGTCACTGTGTATTGATATCAATTGTCACTGTGTAGATATTTATGGTAAATGTGTATTGATATTTACTGTCACTGTGTGTGCTATTTATTGTCACTGTGACTACTAAGTATTGTCACTGTGTTGCTATTTACCATCATTCTGTGTGATATTTATTGTCACTTTGTTTGCTACTTATTGTCACTGTGTATTGCTAACTATTGTCACTGGGTGTGCTATTTACTGTCACTGTGTATTCCTATTTATTGTCACTGTGTTGCTATTTATTGTCACAGTTTATGATGTGTATTGTGACTGTGTGTGCTATTTATTGTTACTGTGTATTGCTAGTTAATGTCAGTGAATTGCTTTTTATTTTAACTGTGTGTTTTATTTATTGCCACTAACTATCGTCACTGTGTATTGCTATTTATCATCACTTTGTTTGCTACTTATTGTCACTGTGTATTGCTAACTATTGTCACTGGGTGTGCTATTTACTGTCACTGTGTATTCCTATTTATTGTCACTGTGTTTGCTACTTACTGTCGCTGTGAATTGCTTTTTAATATCACTGTGTATTGCTACTTATTGTCACTGTATTTGATGCTTATTGTCATTGTGGGTGCTATTTGTCATTACTCTGTGTGCTCTTTATTGTCACTGTGTATTGCTATTTATTGCCATTGCATATTGATAATAATTGTCACTGTGTTGCTATTTATTGTCACAGTTTATGATGTGTATTGTGACTGTGTGTGCTATTTATTGTTACTGTGTATTGCTAGTTAATGTCAGTGAATTGCTTTTTATTTTAACTGTGTGTTTTATTTATTGCCACTAACTATCGTCACTGTGTATTGCTATTTATCATCACTTTGTTTGCTAACTATTGTCACTGTGTATTGCTAACTATTGTCACTGGGTGTGCTATTTACTGTCACTGTGTATTGCTATTTATTCATCACTGTGTTTGTTACTTATTGTCACTGTGAATTGCTTTTTAATATCACTGTGTATTGCTATTTAATGTGATAGTGCTTTGCTATTTACTGTCACTGTGTGTGCTACTTATTGTTAACGTGAGTGATATCTATTGCCACTGTGTATTTCTATTTTTTGTCACTGGGTGTGCTATTTATTGTTTTGTGTTGCTATTTATTCCCATTGTGAATTGTTACTTATTGTCATTGAGTGTGCTATTTATTGTCACTGTGTATTACTATTTATTACATTATTACATGTTGTATTGGTATTTACTGTCATTGTTTTTTCTATTTATTGTCACTGTATGTGCTATTTATTGCTCCTTTCTATTGCTTTTTACTGTCATTGCGTGTGCTACTTATTATCACTGTGTATTGCTATTTATCGTTACTGAGTATGGTATTTATTGTCAGTGTTGCTATTTATTGACACTGAGTATTGACACTTATTTTCACTGTATGCTATTTATTGACACTATTTATTGGTATTTCTTGTCACTGTGTATTGCTATTTACTGTCACTGGGTGTGCTATTTATTGTCACTGTGACTGATAGATGCATACACTCATTGAGAGACACACACTCTCATATACACTGACAAACAATGATGTACACACATACACACACACTCACTGATTTAAGACACTGATAGACACATTACTCAGACACACACTGACAGACTCACACTCACTGACAGACACACACTCTAACAGACGCACGCACTCACTGACCGACACACACATATTCACTCACAGATACACACTTACACACACACACCAACTTACAGACACACACACACAGACGCACACACTCAGTGACAGACGAACACACTCAGACAGACACACACACACACTCACTGACAGACACTCACAGACAGACACACACACACACTCACTCACAGACACACATTGCCCCCAACACTCACACATTATTATTATTTTTTTTATTTTATTTTAAATCCACCCAGGATTACTTACCTTCGGTCCAGTTAGGCTGTTGTGCGGGCAGGCAGGGGACTGACAAGCAGAGTAGGCGGAGAGGGAGCTTTAAACTTCCTGCTCAGCTCCCTCGCCACGCTTAGTGATGTCGGGAGCCGGAGTGACGTCATATTCCGGCTCCCGGCTTCATTAAGCGGCGCACGAGGGAGCTGAGCAAGAAGAGCTCAGGTGAGCAAGCTCCCTTGCCACAGCCCGCCTCGGGGGGGCTCAAAGGTGGCCACCCGGCCATCTCTTGAGCCCCCAGGCGTTTGGGGGCGGCTTTTTTTGCAGCCCCCTGCAAAGTGCCGCTCAATGCAAATGCATTGTTTGCCTTGTGTAAGATACGTCACTGTGCTAGCCCGGAACAGTTCTAGGTATCCCAGTCAGTCTCTGTCTGGAGGTTCCTGTGCGAATGCCATGCAAGGGATTCTCTTAATTACGGGGTACAAATGCTCCCCTGTTCGGTAGTTCCCATTTCCTGAATGTCGGTCACATAGTTGGTCGGGAAGTAGCATGGGCAGCGGTCTAATCTTTACCGGGGTTCATGCGAGTGCCTAGTCGAAAAGAGTTCCAGGCACTCGACGACCAAGAGCTGCTGCCCACGTTTGGGAGACAAAATGGCCGCCACTCCTTTGTCAACCACATGCATTTGGTTATACGAAATGGCGGCCACCCAGGCAGTGGTGTATCCTGGTTTTGTGCTGCCCTAGGCATGACAAAACTCAGACTGCTGGGCGGGAGGTTGGGCGGCGCTGGCGAGGGAGCGCTGATTAGTGAGCTCTCTGCTCAGCTCCGTTGCGCACCGCAGAGTGATGCCGGGAGCCAGAATATGACATCATATTCCGGCTCCCGGCATCACTCTGCGGCGCGCGAGGGAGCTGAGTAGAGATGGCAAGGGAGCACTGATTAGTGAGCTCTCTGCTCAGCTTCCTCACGCACCGCAGAGTGATGCTGGGAGCTGGAATATAACGTCGGATTTTTAGTTAGCCGCGAGGCTAAAAAGACATTTGCGCTGGGCATTTGGGGGCGGCTTTTTTTTGCCGCCCCCTGGAAAATACTGCCCAAGGCAAATGCCTTGCGGCTAATACGTCCCTGCACCCAGGGGAAGTATTCATTAATTACTTCCCTTGCGGTTTCGCACTTAAGTTCCTGGTGTGAACGTTCTAAAGGGGTAGAGAGGTGATCCTCGTTTGGGAGACGAAAGGATGGTGTTCGTATTCCCTAACTCCCAAACGGAAAAATTGTATTGCAATTTATTGTCACTGTGTATTGGTTTTTATTGTCACTGTGAGTGCTATTTCTTTTCAGTGTTGCTACTTATTGTCCCTGTATGTGCTATTTATTGTCACTATGTCATGCTGTTGATTGTCATTATGTGTTGCTATTTACTGAAACTGTGTAAGGTTTATAGTCACTGTTTATTCTATTTATTGTCTGCATTGCTATTTACGGTCACTGTGTATGCTATTTATTTGTCACGTTTTTTGCTGTTTATTGTCATTGTGTATTGCTATTTGTGACGAGACCAATCTCACCACATTGCATTGGAGAAGCCTGGTTGCTCGCCTGTTGCCTTTGGATTATGGCCCTATGTTAAAAGGCTTGATTTTCCCCTGCAAAGACATGAAAGCCGGGTCATTTGGTGCTTGCCCTGTTTGAGCAGTGATACCCTAGATAGCTATGCCATGGAGCCCATTCGTATAATGAAAGACTATGGGAAAGACTTTGGCTCCATGGCAATTGAACTGTATGTGTGTGCTCTGAGTGCCATTCAGTAATAATGTGCGCTCAGACCTAAGCTATCTGGGGATATGTTGCATGTACCTGTTTTGTGCAATGGCTGCACAGTTATGTTTTTATGTGTTTTATTGTCTTTTGCTGCTATGTGTTCAATGGAGTTTTGCCTCTGTCTTTGGAGATAATTGGATTACTTCCCAATTATCTCCAGGATACAAGACTCTGTGGAACTGGTTTTGGGCAGAAAAGCCATGCTTCCTTTGGTCACAAAGGACTACGATCTATCTTTTGAACCACTGGACCAATTTGTATGATTTTGACAATGTTTGTATTTGGAGCATGCTGATTCTGAGTGTATTGTATGTGTTTATTGGTTGTGTTCCAAAACCCTGTGGGTGGTACTAATGTGTAAGAATGTGTACATAAGCACAATAAACCCACAGCTCTGTCTGTTCACTGCTTGACCCTCAACACGGAGCTTTGTCTCATTCTTGGGGGGATTTATTGTATGCTGTTCCAGTTTGACTGCTAGGAGTGTAAACCTATTCGTATGGTTTCCTATTCGGCTGTTTACAGCATTCATATGGTTTCCTGTTCGGCGGATTGGTGTTCTGCAGTAGCTGTGCCTGTGTCTCTGGAAGGGAAGATCTACTAAACGGCGGTTTAACCCTTTTATGCTGAGGGTGCCGTTACACTATTTAGTGTTAGTGTCTAATGCTGTTGATTGTCACTGTGCATTGCTATTTTTTAGCACTGTGAGTGGTACTCATTGTCACTGCGTATTACTATTTATTGCAACTGTGCATTGCTATTTATTGCCGCTTGGTATTGGTATCTGTGTGCTATTTATTGTCACTGTGTATTATTATTTATTGCAACTGTGCATTGCAATTTATTGCCAGTTTGTATTAGTATTTACTGTGTGTTGCTAATTATTCTAACTATGTATTGCTATTTATCGTCATGGTGTGTTTTATTTATTGTCACTGCGTATTGCAATTGTCACTGTGTGTGCTATTTATTTTCAATGTGTATTATTTATTGTCACTGTGTGTGCAATTTACCGTTAGTATGTGTGCCATTTACTGTCATTGTATTGCAATTTATTGACACCGTGAGTGCTATTTATTGTCCCTATGTATTGTTATTTATTGTCAGTGTGAGTGCTAGTTATTGTCAGTGTTGCTATTTATTGTCCCTGTGTATTGATATTTTTTATTATTATGATATTTATAGAGCGCCGTCAAATTCCGCAGCGCTTTACAATGGGTGGACGAACAGACATGTAGTTGTAACCAGACAAGTTGGACACACAGGAACAGAGGGGTTGAGGGCCCTGCTCAATGAGCTTACATGCTAGAGGGAGTGGGGTAAAATGACACAAAAAGGTAAGGATAGTATTAGACCATGGGTCGTCAACCTGGTCCCTACCGCCCACTAGTGGGCGTTTTAGGATTCCAGGTGGGCGGTAGGGATTTCTGAGGCTAAATCCTCTTTTTAAGAGGATTTCTCCTTTTGGGCGGGCGCGAGCGGCTCTGCATGCGCAAGTCTTCAGTGACCGGCAGGAGGAAGCGCTCCCTCCTGCCAGGCCACCTTCTGGATCCCCGGCATGGCAGCGTTCTAATCAGTCGCGGCGAGGGAGCTCTAACCTCTCTGCTCTGCTCCCTCGCGCGATGTTTGCTGATGCCGCGGGAGCCGGAATATGATGTCATATTCCGGCTCCCGGCATCCGTAGACAGTCCGCGAGGGAGCAGAGCAGAGAGGTTAGAGCTCCCTCGCCGCGACTGATTAGCCGCCCGCCTAAGTGAAGCCCCACTGGACCCCAGGGACAGATCCACACCAGCTCTCCAGGTAGGGAGGCTGGGTGGATATTTAATATTAATAATTTGTGTGTACATGTGTTTGTCTCTAAGTGTATGTGTGTGTGTGTGTACATGTGTTTGTCTCTAAGTGTATGTGTGTGTGTGTGTATGTGTGTGTGTCTGTAAGTGTATGTGTGTGTGTCTGTAAGTGTATGTGTGTGTGTCTGTAAGTGTATGTGTGTGTCTGTGTCTGTAAGTGTATGTGTGTGTCTGTGTCTGTAAGTGTATGTGTCTGTCTGTAAGTGTATGTGTCTGTCTGTAAGTGTATGTGTCTGTCTGTAAGTGTATGTGTGTGTGTCAGTAAGTGTGTGTGTGTCTGTGGGTCTGTCTGTGCATGTGTGAGTGTCTGTAAGTGCATGTGTGAGTATGTGTATATTTGTGTGTATGTGTTTCAATGTGAGTGTGTGTGTGTGTGTGTATGTGTTTGCCTGTGAGCAGAGTACTTGTAGAATAGAAGAAAGAAGGTGCAGAGTACTTGTAGAATAGAAGAAAGAAGGTGCAGAGTACTTGTAGAATAGGAGAAAGAAGGAGTAGAGTACTTCTAGTATAGGGGAAAGAAGGAGTAGAGTACTTCTAGTATAGAGGAAAGAAGGAGTAGAGTACTTGTAAAAAAGGAGAAGGAAAAAAAAGGAAAAGGAGAGAATTGTTGTTGACTAATAATAGTAAGTGGGCTACCTAGCTCAGCCTTCCTACTGGGCATTGCTATAAGGAAGGTTAAAAAATAGAAAAAAGGGGAAAAAGGTGGGAAGGGGAATTGAGGAGGGAGAGGAGGGGAGCTGACACACAGATGAGAAATCATTTTATGAGCAAACAAAGAAGTCTTCCGATTATCACTGAAAGAGGAGACCTTCGTTTGTTCCTTATGAAAATCGAACCAGATATCAAATATTTAGTCTCGCAGCATCAACCTCAAGGATCTCATTAATCACTAGTAAAGGTAAGCTCAATTTACTTTATAAAGTTAAAAACATTATAAACATGCATAAAGTAGAAATAAAAAGATAAATGTACGTTCATTTATGTATTTTTTAAAACACCCTCCTTTCTAAAAAATATTCCGCGCTTGCGCGAAAACTGGTGGGCGGTAAGGAAATTTTTCCATCAAGAAAGATGCATTAGTGGGCGGTAAGTGGAAAAAGGTTGACTACCACTGTATTAGACTAATGACAGTTGCAGAAGAGGAATAAGTCAGGAGCTATTAACAGTTTAATTGATACGCTTTTATGAAGAAGTGAGTTTTTAATGATTTTTTGAAGGAGTGGAGACTGGGTGAGCATCTAACGGAGGAGGGAAGCGAGTTCCACAGGAACGGTGCAGCCCTCGAGAAATCTTGAAGGCAAGCATCAGAGGCGGGAGTACGTTTTTTCAAGGATCTTGGATGCAAAAGGCAGTAGCGAAATATGACGATAGTTGGATGGGGAGTTAGGGTCAAGGTTGGGCTTCTTTAGAATTGGGGTTACAGTTGCATGGTTGAAATATACCAGAGGAGAGAGAGAGATTGAGAATTTTAGTGAGAGGTGGAGAAAGAGAAGAAGACAGAGTACGGATGAGATGCGATGGAATTGGATCTAGGGAGCAGGTGGTGGGGCGGGAGGACTGGAGTAGAGCAGAAACTTCTTCTAATGTAGCGGGTGCAAATGAACATAGAACAGCAGAGGGAGTGAAGTTAGGGGAAGTATTTTAAGGGGAAGAAGAAAGATGAGATATCTCTTCTCTGATTGTAGAGATCTTGTCAATGAAGTGAGTTGCAAAGTCTGAGGCAGTCAAGTTAGTAGGTGGAGGAGGAACAGCAGGGCGAAGAAGAGAGTTAAATGTGTGAAATAGTCGTTTGGGTTCGTGGGAGAGTGTGGTTATGAGGGTATTGAAGTAATTAACTTTTGCAGAGGAAAGAGCCAAGCTGTATGAGCTCAGCATAGATTTATAGTGGAGAAAGTCAGATGCACAGTGAGACTTTCTCCAACAGCGTTCAGCAGTTCTAGAGCATTTTTGGAGGTATCGAGTGAGCTTGGTGTGCCAGGGTTGTTGTTGGGGGGGCCTGCGGCGTTTAAATGTACAAGGTGCCATATGTCTAGTTGAGAAGAGAGGGTGGAATTGTAGAAGGAGGTTGCAGAACTAGGACAGGTGAGGTTTGAGATAGGTAAAAGGAGAGTTTGGAGATTAGTGGAGAAATGCTTTAGGTCAAGACTTTGGAGGTTTCTGTGAGAGTGATGTTCAGACGGTGGTGTCAATTGGGTATGCCAATGTCAAAAGTCAGCAGATAGTGGTCAGACATAGGAAAAGGAATATTGGAGAGATTAGAGGCAGTACAGAGAAACATAGAAACATAGAATGTGACGGCAGATAAGAACCATTCGGCCCATCTAGTCTGCCCAATTTTCTAAATGCTTTCATTAGTCCCTAGCTTTATCTTATAGTTAGGATAGCCTTATGCCTATCCCACGCATGCTTAAACTCCTTTACTGTGTTAATCTCTACCACTTCAGCTGGAAGGCTATTCCATGCATCCACTACCCTCTCAGTAAAGTAATACTTCCTGATATTATTTTTAAACCTTTGTCCCTCTAATTTAAGACTATGTCCTCTTGTTGTGGTAGTTTTTCTTCTTTTAAATATAGTCTCCTCCTTTTACTGTGTTGATTCCCTTTATGTATTTAAATGTTTCTATCATATCCCCCCTGTCTCGCCTTTCCTCCAAGCTATACATGTTAAGATCCTTTAACCTTTCCTGGTAAGTTTTATCCCGCAATCCATGAACCAGTTTAGTAGCCCTTCTCTGAACCCTCTCTAAGGTATCAATATCCTTCTGAAGATACGGTCTCCAGTACTGTGTACAATACCCCAAGTGAGGTCTCACCAGTGTTCTGTACAATGGCATGAGCACTTCCCTCTTTCTACTGCTAATTCCTCTCCCTATACAACCAAGCATTCTGCTAGCATTTCCTGCTGCTCTATTACATTGTCTGCCTACCTTTAAGTCATCAGAAATAATCACCCCTAAATCCCTTCCCTCATATGTTGAGGTTAGAACTCTATCAAATATTCTGTACTCTGCCCTTGGGTTTTTACGTCCAAGATGCATTATCTTGCACTTATCCACATTAAATGTCAGTTGCCACAATTCTGGCCATTTTTCTAGTTTACCTAAATCATTTGTCATTTGGTTTATCCCTCCTGGAACATCAACCCTGTTACATATCTTAGTATCATCAGCAAAAAGACATACCTTACCATCAAGACCTTCTGCAATATCACTAATAAAAATATTAAAGAGAATGGGTCCAAGTACAGATCCCTGAGGTACCCCACTGTTGACAAGTCCAAGCTTCAATATATTCCATTAACTACAACCCTCTGTTGCCTGTCACTCAGCCACTGCCTTACCCATTCAACAATATTGAAATCCAAACTTAAAGATTGCAGTTTATTGATAAGCCTTCTATGTGCAACAGTGTCAAAAGCCTTACTGAAATCTAGGTAAGCAATGCCTACTGCACCACCCTGATCTATAATTTTAGTTACCCAATCAAAAAATCAATAAGATTAGTTTGGCATGATCTCCCTGAAGTAAACCCATGTTGTCTCTGATATTGAAATCCATGTGTTTTTAGATGTTCATCAATCCTATCCTTTAACATGGTTTCCATCACTTTCCCACTACTGAAGTAAGGCTTACTGGCCTATAGTTGCCCGACTCCTCCCTATTACCTTTCTTGTAAATGGGCACAACATTCGCTAACTTCCAATCTTCTGGGACTACTCCTGTTAACAATGATTGGTTAAATAAATCTGTTAATGGTTTTGCTAGTACACCACCAAGCTCTTTTAATAGCTTTGGGTGTATTCCATCAGGTCCCATTGACTTATTTGTCTTTACTTTTGACAGTTGAAATAGAACCTCTTCCTCTGCAAACTCACGTGTAATAAATGACTCATTTATCCTTTTTCTCAACTGAGGTCCCTTTCCTTAATTTTCATCTGTAAATACAGAACAAAAATATTCATTGAGGCAGTCAGCTAGACCTTTATCCTCTTCTACATACCTTCCTTCTTTTGTTTTTAATCTAACTAATCCTTGTTTTACTTTTCTTTTCTCATTTATGTATCTAAAAATGTTTTATCCCCCTTTTTTACTGACTGTGCTATTTTCTCTTCTGTGTGTGATTTGGAAGCTCTTATAACTTGTTTAGCCTCTTTCTGCCTAATCTTATAGATCATTTTGTCTTCCTCACTCTGGTTTTTTTTATAATTCCTAAATGCTAACTTTTTGTTTTTAACTATTTTGGCCACATCTGTGGAGTACCACAGTGGTTTCTTGAATTTTTTGCCTTGACTGACAAGCCTAATGCAATTTTCTGTTGCCTTCAATAGTGCAACTTTTAAATAATCCCATTTCTCTTGGACTCCATTTAAATTGCTCCAGTCTGATAATGACTCTTCTACCCATATTCTAATTTTAGAAAAGTCTGCTTTTCTAAAGTCTAAAACTTTTGTTTTTGTGTGGTGTGACTCAGTCACTGTTCTTATATTAAACCACACTGACTGATGATCACTGGATCCTAAACTTTCACCTACAGTAATATCTGATACTAAATCTCCATCTGTTAACACTAAATCTAGTATGGCCTCTTTACGAGTTCTCTCCTCAACAACTTTGTTTTAGAGACAATCCCAGTAGGGAGTTTAGAATATGTGTGCTCCTGGCACAAGCAGCTATTTTAGTTTTCCAATTCACATCAGGAAGATTAAAGTCACCCATGATGATAACTTCCCCCTTCATTGTCATTTTAGCTATTTCCTCAACTGGTAGATTATCTAACTCTTCAATTTGTCCTGGGGGCCTATAAATCATACCTACACGAGTTACTGTGTGATTACCAAATTCTAACGTAGCCCAAACGGACTCTATGTTTGCCTCACTAACTTTTATTAGGCTAGATTTTATGCTATCCTTCACATACAAAGCCACCCCTCCCCTTTCTTGCCTTCCCTATCTTTCCTATATAAAGAGTACCCTGGTATTGCTATGTCCCAGTCATTTTTCTCATTATACCATGTCTCAGTAACAGCGACTAAATCTACACTATCAGTTGCCATTATTGCCACAAGTTCATGGATCTTATTCCCTAAACTGCGAGCATTTGTAGACATGACTCTAAGCTTATCATTTTTTTAACACACTTGCTACAGGCACCTTCTGTCCTTGTTTTGGGGGACAATTGGATTGATGTTTTATCACCCTTTTGCCCCCCCTCCTAGTTTAAATACATCCTAGCAAAACCTCTGAACTGCTCACTGAGAACATTTGTTCCCTTTTGAGAAAGATGCAAGCCATCTTTTTTGTACAGTTTATTTCCATTCCAAACAGAGCTACCATGAGAAATAAAGCCAAATCCTTGCTCCCGACACCATTCACCAAGCCACAAATTAAAGTCCCTAATACGCATCCGCCTGTCGTTCTGGGTGTTATGCACAGGCAGAACTTCAGAGAATGACCGTGTGGAAGCAACCTGCCGTATATCATTGGCAAAAACACTAAAAACTTCCTTAACCTCTGAAACCTCATTGCAAGCCAAGTCATTTGTCCCTAGATGGACAAGTACATCCAATTCCCCTTCCTGCTTTGCTCGCATAACAATATTACCGATACATCTGTAATATTGTTAAGCAAGCAAAGCAGGAAGGGAAATTGGATGTACTTGTCCAGAGGTTGATGAAGACAAGATCAAGAATGTTTCCTGCTGTATGGGTTGCTAAATTGGACCATTGCGTAAGGCCAAAGGAGGAGGTTACAGAGAGCAGACGAGAGGCATCAGTGCAATTGGGGTTATTGATTGGGATACTGAAATCCCCAAGTATAAGGGAAGGAGTGCTGGATGAGAGGAAGTGTGGGGGTGGGGGTGTGGGGGGCGGTAGATGATAGCAATTCTTAAAGGAGTGGGTTTAAATAGGTGGACAGTGTGAACTTCGAAAGAAGAAAAGGATAGGGCAGGGGGAGTTATGATTGGTTGATAGGTACATTGAGGGGAGAGGAGGATGCCTACGCCGCCTCCTTTACAGTTAAGTCTGGGAGTGTGAGAGAATTGTAGCCCACCAAAACATAAAGAGGCAGGAGTAGCGCCATCAGAGGGGGACAGCCAGGTCTCTGTAAGTGCAAGCAGTGTGAGTGAGTTTGAGATGAAAAAGTCGTGTATGGTTGTTGATTTTAAATTACTGCAGATGGAGCGGGCATTCCAGAGTGCACAATTAATTTTGGTAAGTGAGGGTAAAGGGCAGGGTATTGTGATGAGGTTTGTGGGGTTTCTGGTTGTCTTAGTGTGTGTAGAGAAGGTGAAGGGCCCTGGATTGGGAGAGACATCACCAGCTGCTAGAAGTAGGAGGAGAGAAAGTGACAGGAGGTGTGAATGGGTTTTGTATGCATGGGGTCTAGGATGACATCGATTGTGGGTTGGAGTGAGAGAGTAGAAAAATGAGTGTAAGGAATGAGATGAGAAAAGGGGGGAGTGTAGCAGAGAGGGGTATATGTAAATGTGGATGGGGGGATGAGTGAAGTGGGTGTAAGGAGAGATTTTTATACTGAGGGAGACTGAGGAAATAAAGAGGAGGAGAAAACAGATCATTGCTAAACTGTGAAAAATAAAAATTGGAGATAATTGGAATATCAAGAGCAGGTGAAGGTGTTTTATGGGTTAACAAAGTGCAGGAGTGTACTAATAAGAGGCAGGTTTTTTTAACCTAACTAAAATGTAGGTGTGACAGACAATCTATAAATGTAATAATGAGCGTGGTTAGGGTGGGCATCAGGCTTGCTCACTGAAGAAATGAGCTTGTAAAGTTGGGGAATCAGGCTTTGCAGACGATCAGGCTTGCTCACTGAAGAAATGAGCTTGTAAAGTTGGGGAATCAGGCTTTGCAGACGATCAGGCTTGCTCAATGAAGGAATGGGCTTGCAAAGTTGGGGAATCAGGCTTTGCAGACGATCAGCCTTTTCACTGAAGGAATGGGCTTTCAAAGTTGGGGAATCAGGCTTTGCAGACGATCAGGCTTGCTCACTGAAGGAATGGGCTTGCAAAGTTGGGGAATCAGGCTTTGCAGACGATCAGGCTTGCTCACTGAAGAAATGAGCTTGTAAAGTTGGGGAATCAGGCTTTGCAGACGATCAGGCTTGCTCAATGAAGGAATGGGCTTGCAAAGTTGGGGAATCAGGCTTTGCAGACGATCAGCCTTTTCACTGAAGGAATGGGCTTTCAAAGTTGGGGAATCAGGCTTTGCAGACGATCAGGCTTGCTCACTGCCTCACTGTCAGTGTTGTTATTTATTATCCCTGTGTATTGTTATGTATTGTCAGTGTGAGTGCTAGTTATTGTCAGTGTTGCTATTTATTGTTCCTGTGTATTTTTATTTATTGTCAGTGTGAGTGCTTGTTATTGTCAGTGTTGCTATTTATTGCCACTGTATACTATTATTATTTTATTATTTATATAGCGCCATCAGATTCCGTAGTGCTGTACAAAGGGTATATTTGCTATGCATTGTCAGGGTTGCTATTGATCATCACTCTGTGTACTATTTATTGTAACTGCGTATTGCTATTTATCGTCAGGGTGTGTGCTGTTTATTGTCACTGTTTATTGCTTCTTTCTGTCACTGTGTGTTTCTGTTTATTGTCTCTGTATATTACTATTTATTACAAGTTTCTATTGGTATTTACAGTCACTGCGTGTTGCTATTTATTGTCATGGACTATTGCAATTCATCACGATGTGTTTTATTTATTTTTACTGAGTGTGCAATTTATTGCCACTGTGCATTGAAATTTATTGTCAATGTGTATTGTTACTTATTGTCACTGAGTAGCTATTTACTGTAACTGTGTTTTTTCATATTTGTATGTGATTGAGTATTCTAGTAAAGGGGGATACAGGATAAAGACGGAGGGTGGGAGGGTAAATATAATACATACTACAAAGTACCGTATATACTCGAGTATAAGCCGACCCGAATATAAGCCGAGGCCCCTAATTTTACCCCAAAAAACTGGGAAAACGTATTGACTCGAGTATAAGACTAGGGTGGGAAATGCAGCAGCTACTGGTAAATTTCTAAATAAAATTAGATCCTAAAAAAATTATATTAATTGAATATTTATTTACAGTGTGTGTTTATGATGAATGCAATGTGTGTGTATGAATGCAGTGTGTGTATGAGTGCAGTGTGTGTGTATGAGTGCAGTGTGTGTATGAATGCAGTGTGTGTATGAGTGTGCAGTGTGTGTGTATGAATGCAGTGTGTGTGTATGAGTGCAGTGTGTGTGTATGAGTGCAGTGTGTGTATGAGTGCAGTGTGTGTATGAGTGCAGTGTGTGTGTATGAGTGCAGTGTGTGTGTATGAGTGCAGTGTGTGTATGAGTGCAGTGTGTGTGTATGAGTGCAGTGTGTGTGTGATGCAGTGTGTGTTTGTGTTGCAGAGCCTTGGTGGGGGGGTGGGCATTTTTATAAAAAAAAAATATTATTTTAATTTTTTTGTTATATTATTATTTTTTTAATTATTATTATTTTTATTATTATTTATATATTATTAATTTTATTTATTTTGTTGTCCCCCCTCCCTGCTTGATACATGGCAGGGAGGGGGTCTCTCCTTCCCTGGTGGTCCAGTGGCATTGGCAGTTCAGTGGGGGGAGGAGGGGGGCTGGCAGAGCTGTTACTTACCTCTCCTGCAGCTCCTGTCAGCTCTCTCCTCCTCCGCGCCGTTCCGTGCAGCTCTTCTCTCAGCTCACACTGTAAGTCTCGCGAGAGCCGCACTATGACCCCGCGGCTCTCGCGAGACTTACACTGGGAGCTGACCGAGGTGCTGACCGGGCCGGCGCGGAGGAGGAGGGAGCTGACAGGAGCTGCAGGAGAGGTAAGTAACAGCTCTGCCAGCCCCCAGTCTGTATTATGGCAATGTAAATTAATGTAAGTTGCCATAATACAGACTGACTCGAGTATAAGCCGAGTTGGGGTTTTTCAGCACAAAAAATGTGCTGAAAAACTCGGCTTATACTCGAGTATATACGGTACATGGTAAATGGTAATACATTTTTTTTTATAAAATATATTATCAGGAAGGATACATTGAGATTTCTCTCGTTTTCAAGTATGTCCAGGGTCCACAATACATTGTATTGTTACAATAGGGTACAATAAAATACAAAATACAATATACAGACAATATATATGAATGTAACACATAATAGGTAATAAATATATTCCACCATGACAGGTGCATTCTGTGTTGAGGTATATTGCCGTACATCTTAGGATTTTAGATTGAATGAAGATTTGACTGTGTCCCTGAGGTTATTCCATAATTGTGGTGCTCTGTAGGTAAAGGAGGATCGATCCACTTTATTTTTGTATTGCGGTATGCTAAATATCGTGCTGGTACTGGATTGGAGGTTATAGGAGGTGGGAACAGCCGGAGAGAGCATTCTACTCAGGTAGGGTGGGAGCTTCCTTGAAATGCTCTTATGCACAAGGCTGGAAAGATGAAGAATGTGTCGGGATTCCAGCAACAGCCAGTTTAGCTCTTTTAACATGTCACAGTGGTGGGTAAAGTAATTACATTCTAGTACCAAACTGCAGAATGAATTATATAATGTATTGAGAGCCAAAAATGGGTCGCAAGAGAATACTGAGAACGGGCAGCAGCTGAAATAGCCTGCCCTTCGGTCGGTCCCCGCTCAGTTCTCAAGCTGATTTTTGCTCATCTTGTGCCATTACAGAGAGAACATCTCTGAAACATATCAGACTAGTCCCACCCATACGGGCAGTCCAGATCCGAAATGCCAGCAAGTTCCCTCTGCACGAGAGACATAGCAACATCAGACGATCGTTTCAGCCTTGTTAGGCATCATCAGTGAGGCATAGCTGATATCTCCCTAGGCACCGTGAGCAAGGGGTCCACGTCTGGATTATCCCTTTAAACTTGTGGAGAGTCAAAAATGGGTCGCAAGAGAATACTGAGAAGGGATAATCCAGACGTGGACCCCTTGCTCACGGTGCCTAGAGCGATATCAGCTATGCCTCACTGATGATGCCTAACAAGGCTGAAACGATCGTCTGGGGTTGCTGTATCTCTCGTGCAGAGAGAACTTGCTGGCATTTTGGATCTGGACTGCCCGTATGGGTGGGACCAGTCTGATATGCTTCAGATATGTTCTCTCTGTAATGGCACAAGATGAGCAAAAACCAGCTTGAGTTCTGAGCAGGGAACCACCGAAGGGCAGGCTATTTCAGCTGCTGCCCGTTCTCAGTATACTCTTGCGACCCATTTTTTTGCTCTCCATATAATGTATTGAGTTTATTAAGGTGGGTTTGAGGTGCGGGTGCATACACTACATCCCCATAATTGTAGATTATACTAGCTTTAGTGTAACTATAATCTTAATTTTATTAATGACAGGAGGCGAATATTTGCTTAAGTCTCTCTTTACTTGAACTCCACAGCAGCACATTAACATAGAGAGATAAACACCAAAGACAAAAACATAAGGTATCTATATAAGGCTCCTCCTAAGCCACCATTTCCTCTTTCACGCTGCGACAACATAACGTACACAATAATGCCAATAAACTAATTAAAGGAAAAATATAACACAACAATGAATGTCATCTGGAAACAACTTCGGATAACGGATGTGATCTTGATCTTCATCCTGTCCAACAGCCGATTCTAGGAACTGAAGTTGAACCATTAAACTGAAACGAAATAAACGAAAACACTGATTAGTGAACGAAATGTACTGATAAAACATAAATCCCACGATCCAGTGCTGATAGAATAAAAGATATGAAATCCATCATTAATTACCGGCAATACAATATAACAGACACCTCCCCCAACTTCCCCAAACATCACCCCAGACTACCAGACCTAGCCCAGGTGACCAGACAATTCAACAGAAATACAATCAATGCAATCCATCCAAACAAGGGGGGGAGAAACGAAAGACTGGGTGGGAAATATTCGCCTCCTGTCATTAATAAAATTAAGATTATAGTTACACTAAAGCTAGTATAATCTACAATTTTATAGCATGACAGGAGGCATCATATTTGCTGTTTTAACGCTCTGACAGCAAAGCAAAAGAAGCATGGTCTGACGGTCTAAAGTAGAATTGGCGAAAAGTCTCTTCACGGGACGAGTCCGCCGAACGCAAAATGTCCTGAAGGGAAGCGCCCGCCATAAAGGCTCCGGAAGCTGCGGCGCCCCTAACTGAATGCGCTCCGAAAGTCGCATTCACGCCCGCCAGAGCCAAAAGCCATCTTATCCATCGAGCCAGGGTAGGGGACGAGACTGGCTTGTGGGGTGTGACATACGAAATCAACAACTGTCCAGAATGAGAAGAGCGCAAAGGAGCGGTAACCGCAACATAACGAGCCAGTGCCTTCGCTACACAAAGCTTAGGCGAATCTTTGAAGTAAGGGTATGATACAACCGTCGAGTCCGACTTGGTACGTCTAACCACCTTGAAGGAGACCCCCTCTGGAGAAAACGAGAAAGCGTCGACATCGAAGGCCCGGACATCCGAAACACGTCTGAACGAGACCAGACACAACAAGAGGGCAAATTTTGCCGAAAGCTGGCGAGGAGAAAGGTCCTGGTTATCAGGCCAATCCCGAAGGAACGCCAAAACCAAACGTACGTCCCAGAGGGAAGAGTACTTGGGCGCCGGAGGGCGCGCCAGCCTCATTCCACGCAGGAGTCTGCAGACTAGCGGATCCTGGCCGATGGGAAAACCTCTAAGCGGGACATGTGCCGCCGAGATAGCTGACCTAGCCACGTTAACCGAGCGGTATGACCGACCCAGGTCAAAGAGGTGAGACAAGAAATTCAGCACGCTAGATACAGGACCTGTAAAGGGATCGGTATCCCTTCCAAACACCAGCGACACCAGGAACCCCATGCTGAGAGATAGCACCTCCTCGTCCCGGGAGCCCAGGAATCCCAGAGAAGGTCTCTAGCTGATTGTGATAACGCCTCGACATTCCAGGCACCCCTGAAAGAGTCCAGGCCACCAGGAGCAGGTGGCCGTCTCCCACTAGGGGATGAGGGTTGCCCCGGGAGTCCGAGAGGAGCATTCGAGAGGATGGTAAGAAAAGAGGATCCCGACAGGAGAGATCCAGGAGCTCCGGAAACCAGGCTTGACTCTGCCATAGCGGAGTCAGCAACACCAAGGACACACGCTGCCGTCGAATTTGTAGCAATACTCTGGGAATCATAGCGAATGGAGGAAACGCATACGCTCCCTGCGAAGGCCACACCTGGAGAAAAGCGTCCACCGCCGTGCACTCCGGATCCGGGAGCCAACTGAGGTCTGGTGATTCATCCTGGAGGCGAATAGATCCAAGGTGAACGGGCCCCTCTGATACTCGTGTTCGAAGAAGATGGGTCGCAGGAGTTTCCAGTTGCTGGCATCCCTCCAATGTCTGGAGAACCAGTCTGCCGTCAGATTCGACTCCCTCGGAAGATATTCCGCTTGTAAGGTGATGTTGCGTTGGAAACAGAAACTGCAAATCTCCTTCGTCACCTCCGATAGTGTTCGAGACCGAACGCCCCCCAAGCGGTTGATGTACTGCACCGCTGAGACATTGTCCATCCGAAGGAGGACGCAGCAGTCCGACAGGTGGTTCGCCAGGCTCCGAATCGCAAATGAACCCGCAATCAATTCCAGGCAATTGATGTGAAATTCCGATTCCTTGTCCGACCACGGGCCCCCCGTGGACCCCGTCGCCTACGTGGCACCCCAACCCCACAGACCCGCATCTGATTCCAGCACAAAATCCGGGGTTGGTCTGAATATCCCTTGCCGTTCCAGGCGGACATAAGCAGGAGCCACCAGCGCAGTTCAGTCTTCACGTCCGGAGACAGGGAGATCATCTGATCGTAATATGGTCTCCTGCACAGAAAATGAGCCTTCAGCCGTTGCAGGGCCCTGTAATGCAGTGGGCCCGGGTAAATCGCCTGTATCGAGGCCGAGAGGAGACCCACCACGCGAGCCAACATCCGAAGGGGAATCCGGTCTTGCCGTAAGATCCGTCTTATCTCCTTCCGAATGGTCACTATCTTTGCCAAGGGCAGACGAAGAACGCATTCTATCGCATCGACCTCGAAACCCAAGAATTCCACCTTCTGGGAAGGTTCCAACGCCGATTTTTTTAAATTGACCACGAACCCCAGGTGTTCCAACAAGGAGATCGCAGAGCGTGTCTGATATTTGAGCCTGGAGGGGTCCTCGCAAAAGATCAGCAAGTCGTCCAGATATATTATGCAGCGGACACCCTCCGACCTGAATTGGGCGACCACCGGAGCTTGGTGAAGCACCAAGGAGCCGAGCTGAGGCCGAAGGGGAGGCATGTAAATTGGCATGGAATGCCCTTCCATAGGAAGCAAAGGAATCTGCGACAGTCTTCGTCCACCGGGACGGAGAGGTAGGCATCCTTCAGGTCCAGTCTCGTGAACCAGTCTCCCGGCCGGAGAAGGTCCCGCAGAAGATGAATGCCCTCCATCTTGAAGTGGTTGTAGACCACAAAGGTGTTCAATTCTCGTAAATTGATCATTGGGCGGAACTCCCCGGACTTTTTCTTCACTAGGAAAAATCGAGCTGAAGAAACCCCCAAAATCCGGGGCTCTTTGAACAGCGCCTTTGGCGAACAGTGCCCGAACTTCAGTATCTATCAAGGACTGTTGTTTTCTTGCGATGATGGGGACCCTTGGGGGTCCAAGCTGTATTGGAGGGGAATGGAAATCTATGACCCCGTACCGTCTGAAGGACCCATACATCTGAAGACACCTCCCGCCACCTGTCTCTGCAATGAAACAGTCTGCCCGCATGCAAAGTAGGGTGAACGAAAGTGGTAGGAGGTACACTCACCTGCAGGAAATATCGCCCGTCCTCTGGCGCGGTATCCGCGACCTCTATCCGCCCTCTGAGCGTAGGGGGTTCTGGAGTGGTATGACGGAAAGAAGGACGGACCACGGGATCTGTGGCGGCCCGAGGACCAGCTGCGGCTGGAGACACGACCCTGCTATCGTCCAGCCCGTCCAAAAACCCGGGATGATTGCGGCCGAAAAACCTTCTTAATGGAAGATTGAGCTTTATCCAGGGAGGTAAACAGGTTGACGTGCTTCTGTAGCTCCTTAATGAAGGGTTCCCTGAACAATAGGCCCTTAGCCATGGGGCCCAATTCTTTGGAGCCCAGTTCCGATAGTTTGTTGTCCATACGGAACAGAGCTGTCTTCCTGCGCTCAGTGCAGAGGGCCACATTGGCATTGCCTAGCAGGCAAATGGAACGTAGTGCCCAGTCCCGCATGGTGGCCGGATCCAGGTTCGTACCTTCTGTGTAGGCCTCGTCTGCTAAGGCCGCAGGAGTCTGCAGACCCCCTGCATAGGGGTCCCAGCACGTCTAGCTGCTTATCTTGTGCTGACCGGAGGCTACGCTCCACCCCCTTCTTGGGGTCCCGACCCGAAACGGGTCAAATACGTGGCCACCAAGGGGTCAAACTCCAGGGTCGCTGCCACCTTGTCCAGCAGGACGGGTCTGGGGCATTCCGCCCTCAGTTTCTTGCGGGCCTCCCCTTCAAGGGGTCTGCGGACCCAGTAGTGCACGAACTGTGCCAAGTGGTTGGGCAACGACCATTCTGAGGACCTGGGGTGTCGGATAGACCGAGGGTCAAACAGGGGTTCTCCCGTAGCATCCAAAATCATGCAAATTTAGTAACATGCACTGAAGAAAAAAACTGCAGGCAGGAGTAGAGAACCCCAAACCTGCCCATAGGAACCTAGAAAAACCTGTAGGAATTACCCCCCAAACAGAGGGGGCTGAACAGAAGCCCAACATAAAATAAAAATAAATTGGGCACTGCGCCCTTAAGGAATAAAGGTGCGTGCGGCAGAGACTGAACAGAGAGCCGCTCACCCCCGTGGCCGCGGGGGGGGGAAGGGCGCTCAGAAGCGGAGGCACTCGCGGCAATAACCCAACACCCTGCTCCGTCCCCACGCAGCTCGGGAAACAGCAACAAGCGACGCGGGCAGGGCAGGAAGGCAAGGATAGGATTCCCGCTCGGCGGACGAAGCCGGCGGGCGGGAATCAGTACCAGAAACACGTGGGACCGCCGGAGTCTTAGGGAAGAGAAAGGAAAAAAAGGGGACACAAGTAACAGATAAGTAAGGCAATGCCCAAACACAAGGATAAACACAGCAATAAGAAACAGAAACACTGATAATCCAAGGCAAGAAAACATAAGAAAATGACCAAATATAAACAATAATAATAGACACACAGCCACCCATAGAAAACAGGAGGCAGTGGTACTCTGACCTGTACTGTCTGCGGAGCAGCAAAGAAAGAGGAAATGGTGGCTTAGGAGGAGCCTTATATAGATACCTTATGTTTTTGTCTTTGGTGTTTATCTCTCTATGTTAATGTGCTGCTTTTGAGTTCTAGTAAAGAGAGACTTAAGCAAATATGAAGCCTCCTGTCATGCTATAAAATTAATGACCAGCATTAGCATTTGTTGCACTATTTGTTTTCTTAGGCAAGATTTGTTTCTGTACCTAATTTTGGGTAATGTTTTGAAGAGAATTTTTCAATGTGAAGGCCAAAGGAAAGATTGGGGTCTAGCAACATACCTAGATATTTTGAAGAGCAGACTGCTGTCAGTGTGCTATTTGCATTTGTTCTGATACACAATTGTTGATTTTGTAGTTTACATAACTTAGGTACAGTTCCAAACATCAATGCTACTGCTTTGTCAGTGTTTAGAAGGAGTTTGTTAACCACTATCCACTTTTCTACCTCTGTGATTCGGTTTTGGAGCACAGCCTCAAGCTGTGGTAGATAGATGAACACTATCCTAGCAACCTACTTTTCTACCCAACCCTTATCTTTTATGTCACATTACCCAATTCCCTCTAGCATGTAAGCTCATTGAGCAGGGCCCTCAATCCCTCTGTTTTTGTGAGTCCAACTCGTCTGTTTACAATAACTTGTCTGTTAGTCCAACCATTGTACAGCACTACGGAACTTGTTGGCACTTTGTAAATAATAATTGGGTTTACTAGTGTAGATTACAGTGTCATCTGCAAACATGTGTACAGTTGAGGATTTTCAGACGTTAGGCAGATCATTTATAAATAATGTGAATAGCAGGGGGCCGAGTATGGAGCTTTAGGGAACACCACACGTGACTGGAAGAGGGAGGCCACATATTGCAATCGGTCTGAAACATATGATCGAAAGCAGTTTAGTGGATGATCACCAATGCCTGAGTTTTTAAGTTTTTGCTAAAGAATGCCATGGTCTACTGTGAAAGGCCTTGGCGAAATCAAGGAAAATAGCTCCAGTTAATTCTCCTTGTCCCATGCCAATTTGGATGTCATTGCAAACTTTTAAGAGGGAAGTCGAAGTTGAGTGAGTTGTACGAAAACCTTGATCAGGGGTCAGATAGTTAGATTGTTGATAACATTCACATAGTTGCATGTGGACGCATTTTTCCAAGAATTTTGACAATACCGGGAGCAATGATATCGGGCAATAGTTAGATACCAATTTGATGAATAGGTACAACTTTTGCAGTCTTCCAATGTTTGAGTATGTATCCTGACACCAGGGATTCAATTATAAGTTTAGTGACAGGTTTAGCAATTGCTGGCGCACTGAGCTTCAGCAACATTGCTGGTATTTGATCTGGTCCATACTGGTTTTTCGTTTTTACATTTTTAAGATGTTTATTAACGACAATAAGAGGCACAGGTGTAAAATTGAATTTCTCTAAATGAGGATTTTGAAGATTTGGCAGGGCCTGATCTTTATTTGCGGTCTGAAAATGAGTGTCATTCGTTATCTTAGCAACCAGGTTGGTAGCACATCCAACAAAGTAATTATTAAAGGCACTTGCTACATCTAGTGTTTCAGTGTTTGGTTGTCCATTTTGACACTGGAGGGTTGGGAGTAGAGTGTGGGGGTTTTTATGATTTTCCAAAAGTTTATTGGGTTTGATATGCAATTGTTCAAATTTTCACTGAGATATTGGTCCATTTTTGTTTGTTTTGTGCATGCATTTCGCCATTGTCTATAGGCACAGTGATCGTTCGTGGAGCCAGTACGCTTGAACTTTGACCACAGTGAATCTCTAAACTGGTACATTTGAATGAGGGCAGCTGTAACCCAGGGCAGGTGTGTCCCTTTAATGCGCACATTAAGCAGAGGGTCATGCAAATTCCAAACATGCAAGAGCTTGGACTGAAGAGATAAGTCTTTGCCATGGTATGTTCTTGAGATCGTTTAAAAAGGATTGAAGATTAAATTTCTTGAAACCTGGTGATTATAATTTGTTGTACAGTTGTTTGGTTTGTTGCACGAGAATCATAGCTTACCCTTCACAATATAATGACCATCTGCAATTTTATCTACATTAAACATAGGATTTGGTGTCTACTTGTAACCTGCTTTTGGTTTTTCATACCATTATATGTATTATATAATATGGTACCTTAGGTCTGTGACTTTTGGTGGACATATGGTACAATAGGGGTCCCATCTGCAATACTCTCTCCCTCCCAATGTTCTCTAATGAGGTCCAACGGTCCCCGTACCCTTCTCCCAAACAACAGCTCAAACGGGGAGAAGCCGGTAGATTCTTGGGGTACCTCCCTATACGCAAACAGATGGGGAAGAAACCGTTCCCAGTCCTTATGGGTCTCTCCGAATGTACGGAGCATCTGTTTTAGGGTACCGTTGAACCTCTCACATAATCCGTTGGATTGGGGATGGTAAGCAGAGTTAACAATTGACTTAATGCCACAGACTCCATAACTGCGTAGTCCACCACGGTTAGTATATACCGCTTCCCACAGGGGCTGGGTTTGGGTAGCGGTCCCACTATGTCTACGGCCACACAGCTGAAAGGTTCCTCAATAATAGGCAGGGGACACAGTTTCGCTTTGTGGCGATCCCCTCTCTTACCTACCCGCTGACACACATCACAGGAGGTACAGTAGTGCCTCGCATCTTTAGAAATCCCTGGCCAGAAGAAAGCGTGGGTTAAGCGGTAACGGGTACGGGTCATCCCTAAATGGCCAGACAGCGGGATGTCATGAGCTATTCTCAGTAACTCGGGTCGATATTTCTGGGGCACAACCAGCTGTTTGGTTTGAACTGTTACAGAGCTCCCTATCGCCCTTTCAGCTATCCGGTACAATAATTTGTTTTCCCAAATGTACCGCTCCCCCTCCCGCCCTACCTGGTCAGTGTCTACCCTATCCCTGTACACCTGCAGTGTGGGGTCTGTCTGGACCTCGGCTTCAAAGGTGGTCGGGGTGTCCCAGGTCATATGAGTCGAGGGGGGGTCATGGTCTCTTACCTGAGCCTCAGAGTGTGCTGGTGGAACCGTGGTTGCCGAGTAGTTACGGGATGAGCTTCTTGCGAAGGGACCTGAGGTACAAAGGCCGAAGTCATCTGGCAGAAGTCATTACCCAATACGACATCTGCCGGTAACTTCATCATAGCCACTTCCACAACCCCCTCCCCAGCACCCCAGTTCAAATGCACCTTTGCAGTGCGTAGACGGTACATGGCTCCCCCTGCCACCCTGACTGCTACTGATCCGCCAGTCTGTGCTGTATCCGGGACCAAATGTGGAGCGACCAGGGTTAAAGTGGCTCCCGAGTCCCTCAGCCCCTGTACTTCTTTCCCCCCCACAAACACAACTTGACGGTGATGCTGCCTGTTGTCAAAACATCACCTCATACAAAACACCCAGAGGTTCCACGGTCTGCAGGCTCATCAGCTCTTGGGTGTCCGGTTCTGCTTGATAGTGATGTGCTGCTGCCCTTGGGGTGGAATTCTGCCACACTTGGTTCCACGCCTGTCTACTCCGATTCTGGATGCACTCCCGGGACATATGCCCCCACTGACGGCAGGTATGGCATTGGATGTTTGCCCTGCCATTGTGGCGGGACGGTGGTGGGGGGTTCTCTTGTGCTGGCCGGAACGGAGTGGAGTTGACTGGTGCAGAGGTGGTTGGGTGGTGCTGTACAGGTGGTCTCAGGGGACCCTTGTTGTTGTGCCCATGATGTCTCCTGGCATCAAAGTGCTGATCTGCCAACCGGGCTGCTTCGGTTAGGGTGAGGGGTTTTCGGTCTCTTACCCATTCTTGTGCCTTTGGTAAGAGTCCGTTAAAGAACTGCTCCAGTAGGATTAGTTGGCGCAGTTCTTCCATGGTGTTGGCTTGGCTTGCCTGAATCCACCCTTGAGAAGCTTGGTCTAACTTATGTGCCCACTCAGCGTGCGAATCTTTTTCGGGCTTTCGCATTCCTCGAAATTTGTGCCGATATGCCTCTGGTGTGATGGCATATCTCTCTAGGATTGCCCGTTTGACTTTAAAATAGTCCTTACTGTCCTCTCTGTGGCCAGGCGATAGGCCTCTGCTGCCCGCCCTGCCAACTTTCCTGCTAGCAGGGGCACCCACACTGCCTGCTCCAGGTCGTGCAGGTCACACAGCCGCTCGAAATCCTGCAGATACCCGTCAATTTCATCCTTCTCCTCGCAGAATGCTTTAAACGCCTGGTACGGTATCTTCTGTTTTACCGGAGCGCAGAAGGAAGTAGCGATGGATTCTGCCCTGGATGGTGCCCCCTGGTGCTGTTGTGCCATAATGTACTCCTGTACGTCTGCCATCAGGACTGTCAAGATGTCCAGTGGTACTGGCTGAGGTACAAATTCCAGCCGGGTTCTCAGTTCCCTCTGATATGGGGTTTCCTCCCTGGCTGGTGGGGGTGTGCTGCTATGTGCTCGGTCGCCCTCCATTAGTTCTGCAATTAGTACTGCCTTGGATTTATTGCTAGCGCTTTTCCCTCTAGCCTCCAGCAGTTCCTTTAGCGTCTGCCTTTTCAAAGTCGTGTAATCAGTCTCCATTCACTGATCTCTTTCGTCTGTTTGCTGCATACGAATTGCCATTCACTTTTTCCGTTCGGTTGTTTCTTTTATTCGAATTCGCTGTTTCAGCTGTAGAGTTGGATCCCATCGCTTGCCACCAATTGTAGCGGAACGCCAATATTAAATCCACGAATTCTGCTGGTTCAGGAAGTAATCCACAGTCAAGCGATGGAAAAAGCAAGGCAATATCCCAAATCTCCCAGTAACCGGACGAAACACAGTTCTGAGAGTCAACTGAGGTCTTTATTTTCAGCTCCACAATTTATACAAGTCCCCATGCAAGGGGTTTCCTGAGTCCCATCCCAGGGGTATTCCCAGAGTGGACTACATGGGGAATTTACTGTACAGGGCATTTCTCCCATCATTTCTCCCATCAGATTTAATATATGCTGCATGAGAGGGATCCTCCCACAGGAATGTACCGTTAAGTGGATTATCCCTCCGTGCAGCAGAACCGACAATTTATATTAAAATCCATAACTTTTCGAATATGCGGTCTATTTGCACGAATGGACGTTCGGTAGATACATGTTCAAAAGACCGATTGCATTCTAGGGAACAAAATACCGAACGGCCCGGAACTCCCGAACGGCCTGGAAGCTCAGCGGTGTTCGCGCCGTTGAGTAGCCGTTTTTAGTACCATGCGCTCGACGACACCGCTGAGGGAACAAAGGATCCAAGATGGCCGACCGCCGCATGGTCGGTAGTCGAACGGCGGCCACCTCGGAGAGCCTCTAATTACCGATTGCAACATTGTTGCAATCGGTTAACAAGCGCCACACGCCTCTAAGTGTGAGGGCTATTACATGAGGGTCTTTTGGTTCATGAACGGCCCGCAAAAGTGCCGTTCGTGAAACGAAAGGAAAAACAGCTATCTGCATTCGGCAGATAGCCAATACAGCAAATACACGTTAATTACAGCCAGCATACATCACACTGAGTAAAGCACATATCCCACAACCATACAGGCAACCCTTAAAGGCACAGTCTCTTTATATTGTCCAAGTGGCTATGTTTGCCACAAACAGTATAAACAATATATAATGATAGGCCGCAAGGGAGGAGGGAGATATTAGAGATGCTAATAGTTGTTGGGTGAGATATTTAGAAAGGCTTCTAATGCGTGTATTTCTTGCATTGTACTCAGATATTGAGTCCATAATTCCTTGGAGCTTGATACCCATAGCTTTGTGAATAATAGCTTGAATGACTGTCCAATATGGAGACAGCATCACCTCACATGTAGCATCGTACCCCACTCTTACGGACATCGCCAGCACCTTTCATTTCCATCTTTTCCTATGTGTATAATCTTTGCTGGGACTAGGTACCAACGATACAAGATTTGTATGGCACATTGTGTAAGACCTTTATGATGTGCAATGCATTTTTCTACATTTCTTTGTCTATAGTGTACCAGGATACTTTATGCCATGCTTGCACAAACCTTTGCGGTTGTTATAGCTTTGGACTAATTTGTAGATGTGAGAGATATGAAAAAAAGAGAGTGTTTTGTAGGCCAGGTTTATTTTGTAATTCATGGAATGGAATACTTTTTCCTCCATTACAGATTTGATATAGATGTTTGATCCCTCCTGCATCCCATGATTCATACAGTTTTAAAGAAAATAATGGGGTAGCTAGAGACCATGGGTCTTTGAAAAAGTAGTTTTGTTGGTTGTAGAATATTTTACATTTGGGTTCTAAGGGTTTTTGGAATCCAAAATATGTATTCTACTCCTTGTTCTACTGACTGTTGGGATTAAATGTATTCCCATTGGGGTTTAGTATCTTGTGCATGTAATGCCAGTACTGTCCCCAACAACGCATGCGCATCCATAAAAAGCTTTATGACTATGTCCTCTTGGCAACTCTTGATTTCTTCTTCAGATATACAAATGTTACAAGATTTTTTTGGGATGCAAATACCAAAAAGGTTATGGTGGGGAAAAAAAAATGTGATTGAAAACCCCTTCCACCTGAAGTCTGTGGATAGTTAATACAATGTTAAACAAAAATCTGCACATCAGTCAAGCCATAAGACTTGCTTTTCCCTCACAAATCTGCAGTGATGTTACTAGCGCAAAGGACTCTGGGTGGGCATACGCAAATTAGCTTAACAAAGAATCACTTTTGTGCCTCATTACATTTTAAGCATGGATTCCTTTGAGTCTGTGTTGGCTGTATACAACAGCTTTGAAACACAACTTAGGAAAAGACGCAAAGCCCAGTGGACAGCTGTTTCATTGTTAATGCAAGTCATCAGCATGAGGTTGGTTACGGGTTTGCTTATTGAGGCTTGGTAGTGCTTGGGAAGCAAAAAACAAAGAGGTTATGGTGGGGAAAAAATTGTGCTTGAAAATGCCGGATTTCTGTGGGAAAAGCAAGTCGTATGGCTTGACTGGTGTGCAGATTTTTGTTTAACATTGTAATAACTATTTTTTGTATATAGATAAAAACATAATTGGGGATCATTTACTGTAGGTTCCTAAACCGGTATTGGAGCTTGGGTAATATCCCCATCTTTATTGCCACTATGCGGCCTGTCCATGATATAACATTTTTTTTATCCCAATCTTTAAGTGTTTGTTCAATTTCTTTCTTGCGTTCAATGTAGTTTTGAGTGTACAGGTGTGTAATATTTTTTGTAAAGTAAAACACCCAGGAATCTGAGAAAATCTTCCCTCCAATCAAATTGAAATGTTTGCTTAAGTCCATCTAGTGTTGTGTCAGGGATGTGCAGGCTCATTTCTTGCGTTTTTTGCGTATAGTAGAATTGTGCACTGTAATCTTGAATACATTGTTAAGTTGGGTAGGGAAATTAACGGTTGAGTAATTGTTAGCAAGATGTCATCTGCAAAGGAATTTGATTTGATCTCTCCTTCCCCTATTTTATGCCGTGTATCTTTAGGTTTGTCCTGATGCAGGAATGCAATGATGTATAGTAACGGCAACAGGGGACATCCCTGCTGAGTGTTGTTAGATATTGTAAAAGGATCTGACACAAATCCCCCGTTGTGACACTTGACAAAGGTTTATTATACGGTTTATGTACTATCGATATAATTTGCGCTGGAAAGCCAAATTTAAGCAAGGTTTTCTCTGCATCCAAATAAATTATTACCCCACTTCCTTTGAAGCATGCAGAGTGTGGAAGAGATTTAAAACCTTCCTTTTATTGTCACTAACCTGTCTACCTTTTACAAAACCGACCTGGTCATCTGATATGGTCGATGGGAGAACTGAGCTAATTCTGTACACGTATATTTTGGCTAAAATTTTAATGTCAGAATTTAGGAGGGATATAGCGCAAAAGTTTTGGCATTGGTTTCGTTGTGTTCCTGGATTAGGTAATGTGATTACTTGTGTTAACAAAATTTTTGGAGGAAATTGGCCAGAGTTGAGAGCCGAGTTAAACATGGTCAACATATGAAGTGCTAGTTGCTCCGAGAACAACTTATAATAGTAGTTTGGGATACCAGCTGGTCCTGGTGCCTTGTTGTATGGCAGGTTACGTATTTTCATGTTGACTTCCTCAGGAGAGATCGGTTGAGAAATTTGTGTTACATGTTCTGGTATTAATTTTAGCTAAATCAATTTATGTTGGTTGAGGTGTGTCTTTAGCTAGGTGAAGGATATATAATTGCTTGTAGTATTCTTGGCTTTTGTATAGTGGTTTAATCACATTTTCCCCTGTGGGGGTAAGAATGTGCGCAATTTTTAATTCTGCTTGCCTAGCTTTTAAGCTACCGGTCTTCTATATAGTTGAATTTATTTTCATAGGCCTCAATTTGCTCATCCATTTGTTGTATGCATTTCGTGAGGCTATTATTGTACAAAGTCCAGGTGCTGAGATCGGAAGCGTCCTTCCTTATTACACCTACCAACTTTTCTAGCTTTTGTAAAAGTTTGTCTATTGCACTGAGCAGCGGGTGGGGGCACTAAAGTAAAAAAAAGGGGGGAGGACCTATTGTCCTCCACACCGGCCCTCACCCCTGAGAGGTGGGTGAGGGCCCCACCCGAGTGGTGAGCGGTGGGTGGGGGCCCTAAATACAAATTGAGGGGGGACCTCATGTCCTCCCCCCTGGCCCCCACCCCTGAGAGGTGGGTGAGAGCCCTAAATACAAATTGGGGGTGGGGACATAATGTCCCCCACCCTGGCCCCCACAACTAGATTAAGGGGGGGACCTAATGTCCTCCCCCCTGGCCCCCACCCCTGAGCGGTGGGTGGGGGCCCTAAATACAAATTGGGGGGGGACCTAATGTCCTCCCCCCTGAGCGGCGGGTGGGGCCTAAATACAAATTTAATCCCCCTCCCCCCAGGTTTGTGTTACATGTTCTGGTGTAACACAAACCCCTAGTCACCCCTTCCCCCAAAAAATAAACTCTTACCTACCCCCCTCACCCTAAAAATAATGAGGGGCGACCTTTAACTAAATACCTGTAAAAATAAAAATAAACTTACCATTTGATGTTTTCTGTCTTCTAAAATCTTTTTTCAGCCCCAAAAAAGGCCAAATAAAAATCCATAATAACCGACGCAATTAAAAAAACCTGAGCGCAAAAAAAATAAAAATCCATCGTCACCCAGCGAGGGCTCTGCGCAGACTGAGCCTTGCTCCACCCTGCAATTAGGCTCAGAGCACTAGATGGATGGATTAAACACACCAGAGTGCTCTGACAGGTAAATGAAGAGACTGACAGGTCAGTCTCTACATTTACCTGTCACAGCACTCTGATTGGTTGGTTTGAAATCCACCAACCAGAGTGCTTTGTGTCATTTTACACAGCGTGGGAAAGTTCTTTGGAATTTTCCCACGCTGTGTAATTTGACTCATAACACTCTCATTGGTGGATTTCAAACCAACCAGAGTACTGTGACAGGTAAATGTAGAGACTGACCTGTCAGTCTCTTCATTTACCTGTCAGAGCACTCTGATTGGATGGATTAAACACTTTATAAGCCTTCCCCCGCCCTGCAGAGCTCAGTCTGCGCTGAGATCTCGCCGGGTGAAGATTAATTTTTTTTTTTGCGCTCAGGTTTTTTTTTCCCCATTGCGTTGGTTATTATGGATTTTTATTTGGCCTTTTTTAGAAGACAGAAAACATCAAATGGTAAGTTTATTTTTATTTTTACAGGTAGTTAAAGGTCCCCCCTCATTATTTTTAGGGTGAGGGGGTAGGTAGGAGTTTATTTTTTGGGGGAGGGGGTGACTAGGGGTTTGGGGGGAGGGGGGTTAATCACCTGGGGGGAGGGGGGTTAAATTTGCATTTAGGGCCCCCACCCACCTCTCAGGGGTGGGGGCCAGGGGGAAGGACATCAGGTTCCCCCCCTTTATTCTTGTTTAGGGCCCCCATCCACCTCTCAGGGGTGGGGACCAGGGGGAAGGACCTTAGGTCCCCCCCAATTTGTATTTAGGGCCTCCACCCACCACTCAGGGGTGGGGGCCAGGGGGAAGGACATTAGGTCCCCCCCTTATTCTTGTTTAGGGCCCCCATCCACCTCTCAGGGGTGGGGACCAGGGGGAAGGACCTTAGGTCCCCCCCAATTTGTATTTAGGGCCTCCACCCACCACTCAGGGGTGGGGGCCAGTGGGGAGGACATTAGGTCCCCCCCAACTTGTATTTAGGGCCCCCACCCACCGCTCAAGGGTGGGGACCAGGGGGGAGGACAATAGGTCCTATTGTCTTTGAGGACCCCCACTTGCCGCTCAGGGAGGGGGGACCCTTTTTTTTTTTTTTTTTAACAGTGAGCAGCCACAGGCTGCTCACTGTTTACTAGACATGCCCCTACTCGCGGTATAGCGAGTAGGGGCAAAATTTAGTAATACTAAGTAATTTTTACTTAGTATTAGTAAATTTGTCTGAAAGACCAATTTAGGTCTTTCAGCCTTTTGGTAGATAACTCCCTATTACCGTGGGAATTAGAGAGTTATCTACCAAGCGGCTGCAAGAAAAGTCCTGAAGTGCCGAAGTTTTCAAGTGCTGAATTGCCAAAGTCCTGAATTGACGAAGTCCCGTATTTCAGAATGCCGAACTGAGCCAAATATTTTCCCCATGCACATGCCTAGTGGGGAATGCACCAGGAATATGTAAAAGTTAACCCCTTGCTTGGTCCCATTAAAACCTGTTCCTGCTTACCCTCAACACAGAGCCTCGTCTCGTGATTGTAGGGAAAAGACATCTCTGAAGGCGGAAACCCCTCTTCTCTCGGGGTGGCTGCCACATTTGGAAGCAACAGTGGGATGCTCCTTTATCCCCAGAGGAAATGCTTAACAAATGGATAATCAGTACAAAAAGCTGAAACGACTGACTTTGAAAGATTTATTGGAAAGCAGTGGTCGTACAGCCAGCCAGCAACTGACCGCGAAAGGAACTAATTGCTGAATTAATGGAATTGGACCGAACAGCTGCAATGGCCGAACCAATTGTCCTGAACATGAAATATTGCGGTCCGTTCGGCTGAGGCTGGCGTTATATGGGTCAAATCCTACCACAGAGCTGATCAATCAAGTGTTCAATGCAGTGAAAGAAGAAGCCCGGGAGAAACGGGAACATCAACTGCGGTTGGCAGAATTACAGCAAGCGGGTAACACAGCTGTAGCCCCTACTACACTATCTGCAGAACGGAAAAAAAGTTTCTTTTGCAGCATTCAAGGACTTTCAAGAGGCAAAAGGAGAGATAGATGGCTATCTCACAGATTTTGAGAGACAGCGTGCACTACACAAAGTACCCACGGACAAATGGGTCACTATTCTATCTGGCAAGTTGTCAGGTAGAGCTGCTGAAGCCTTTCGGGCTATACCTTACGAGGATATACACCACTACCACACCATCAAGGAAGCTCTGCTCTCCCTGCATGCAGTTAACCGCGGAGATTCTGGGAATCTAAGAAGTGAGGAGGGGACTCCTACACTGAGTGGGCATGTAACTTCCACCGTACCACATCCCGCTGGGTCGCTGGATGCTAAGCCGTGTCTATTCCTCCTAGAATATTAGGATAATACACACTGGGCAAACTGTAGCTGTACGGGTGGCTGGGGGAACTGTTCACCTGGATTGGGGAGCCGGATCAGGCACAGTGAACGTGGGAGTTATGAACCAGTTACCCGCTGAAGTCCTATTGGAGAATGATTTGGGCCTCCGCTTACGTCCCTACTGATCCAGCTGAAGCCAACCCAGTTACTACACGTCTGCAGGCCAGAACTACAGAAGCCAGCCCACCAGTCAGGAAGATCCAGGTAAGACAACAGACCCCGACTACGACCATAAAACTTACCCCATTGAACTGGGATGTTTGGCAGGGAGACAAGGGAAGATCCGTCCCTCCAGTACTATAGGGCCAAGGCAGAGACTGAGCAAGGGGGATTGGAGGGAGAGAGGGTTATTTGGGAACAGGTTAACTGAGACTCACAATCCCAGAAGTAACAGCTAGTGGTTCCCAGGAAATACCGGTTGGAGGTTCTTCAGATTGGGCACGCTATACCTCTAGCCGGACACCTGGGAGTACATCGCACATCCCATCGAGTAACCCAGAACTTCTTTTGGCCCGGAGTCTCTCGGAATGTGCGACAATACTGTAGGACTTGTGACATCTGTCAGCAAGTAGGGAAAAGAGAGGATCATCCCAAGGCCCAACTGCTATCCATACCCATTATTGAAGAACCCTTCAGCCGGATAGCAGTCGACCTAGTAGGTCCGCTACCGAGACCCAGTCCATCCAGTAAGAAGTATATACTTACCGTGGTGGACTATTCTGCCCGCTACCTGGAAGCCGTCGCCCTCTCGAAGATTCAGGCAGACACTGTAGCCAGTGCACTGGTTGGAATCTATGCCAGGGTAGGGTTTCTAAAGGAAATCCTCTCCGACTAGGGGACTCAATTTACCGCAGACCTTACCTATCAGTTATGGAAGGTCTGTAGTATCAAGCCCCTACTCAGTTTACCATACCACCCCTAGACTAACGGTGTCTGTGAAAGGTTTAACGGTACCCTCAAACAAATGTTGCGGACTGTAAAGGATCCTTCTATTCATGCAGTGCTGATCCTTGTAGCTCCTCCCGAAATCCAGCTGAAACAAAGTGATTTTAGCTCCCAATCCCCCAAACATGATTCGAGACTTCATGAAGGGGTAAAATGATCTGATTTAATGGGGGCTACCTGCCCGGTATTTATGCAGGTCTCCCACCTGGTGGACACTCACCTAGGGGACCAGATGGAAGACTGGGACAAAAGAATTACAGTAGCCAATCGCAGTGGCTCCAACATAAGCACTCCCCTTTGCATAGGTAAATCCCTCCTCTCTATCCTGGAGATAATTAACTTAAGTTAGTAAAAGAGACCTTAATTATCTCCAGGTAGAGAAAAACATGTCTTTTTATATACTCCCAAAACAGTATTAAAATCTATAACTTATATTTTACTGAACATAAACTTTAAGTCCCACATACCCCCAGATAGCTTGGATCTAAGCGCACATTATAGGCAAATAGCGCTCAGATCCCACGAACACAGTTCTCAATATCGTCGAATGAAGTTTGGACTTCACCGGTGGTTCGCGTGTTTGTATCCGATAAAGAGTTCCATAACTGTAGCTATCTGGGGTCGGTCTATTTCACATCGCATAAAAGTCCCAAACGGTGAAATGTTCCCGGCATTTGTGGGGTTCCAGCTGTATGAACGGGGACCTTGGTAGGTACCAGCGGTGTTCGGCGGAATAAGTGTCCGAAAAGAGTTCCAGGGCATCGCCGCCATTTACCACTGAGCGTTTGACAATTTAAAATGGCAACCGCCACGTGTTCGGCAGACGAACGTGGCCCACCAAGCTGTTCCCCAATTACTCTGTGGTTAACCGCAAGGTCTGGGCGGTTAATGAGCGCCACACGACCTCCATAGGAGGTCGGGTGATTCGGTAGTTTGTTTGTTTAATTGGTATTTGCACAAAATCACCACACACACGCATAAATAACCGAACAGGTTGTTTCTCATAGTCTGTTTAAAATGGGATTTCATTACAAGGACCTTTACGGACGAGTACAGAGACTGGGAGCGATTCCTGCCTCACCTGCGCATCGAGAGGTGCCTCAGGAATCTACTGGGAGAAGGGTACGAGGTCCCCTTGATCTCATTTGGGAAATCTGGGAATGGGGAACGGAACATGAGGGAGTTATCTCATAGTACCATATGTGCTGGAACTCCGGGACCGCATGGAGCTGATGGCCAAGATGGCAAAGGAAAATCTCCAAGCGACCTGGGGGCAACAAAAGGCTGCAGACACTTCTCAATTAAACCGAATTCAGGGTGGTCGTCGTTCGTATGTCGACCACGAGGCAGCAGCCATTTTAAACCACGCGAAAGCCCAGCGGTGTTTGGCTCTTTTTCTATGGAACTAAAAACGGACACTTTTTCTGCCGAACACCGCTGAAACAACGGAACGCCTGGCTGCCTCCACGAAAGCATACGAATACCGGCCGTTCGGGAGGTTTGAAGCATACGAAAAGACTTAACCCAGATAGCCTTCCCATGGAGTCATTCGTATACCGAAAGACTGTAAGAACTTTGACTCCATGGCGATTGAACTATGTGTGTGGGATCTGAGCGCTATTCGCTAATAATATGCACTCAGATTCAGGCTATCTGGGGATATGCGATGCGAACGGGAAATGTTCGGTTATTTTAAAGTTATGTATTTTTATGTCTTTTTGGGTTTTATATTTAAAATGGCGACTGGCTTTGTCCTGGAGATAATTGAGTTACTTGGTAATTATCTCCAGGGCAGAGGGGAGGGAATCATAGTGCATTGTGGGTAAAAACTGTGACTGTGTGTCTGGAATGTCCCCATATCTGTCTGTCATTTAAGTCTCCCATTTGGTCCCCTAGGGGAGTGTCCACCAAGTGGGAGACCTGCATAAATACGGGCAGGTAGCCCACAGTAAAGCCAGATCCTGTTTGACCCTCAATGCAGAGCTTCTGTCTCGTTATTGGGGGGATTTCTTCTTCACGTTTAGAGACTGCTGGATGGAAACGAAAGCCGCTTGGTGGATGTTATTGTTCGGCGGCTAGCAGCAGTTCGTGTATTGCCGTTCGGGAGTTTGGAGCCGTTCACGGATCCCGGTCGGGAGATTGCCGCTTCCCCTGCATTTAGTTCGTGTACTGCAGGTTAGGCGAACGGAGTTACTGAGATTGCAGACGGGGAAGGTCGACTAAATGGCGGTTTTGCCTAAAGACACTGGAGGTGTCTTAACAATTGGTGGCGAGCGACGGGATGAATCCCACAGCACTGGAGGTCAGCTACAAGACATGCAGTAAGAGGAATTAAGGCGTGCTACACTTAAGGATATATTAGAACGTCGAGGAAGGTCAGCAAGCAATTTAAAAAAGAGAGAAATTATTGCTTTACTACTGGAGATGGATGCAGCACCGGGACTGGAGAGCGCTAATGTACCCAGTACCTTGGATTTAACACCCGAGGAATTACAATTTAACCGGGCAGTGCAAATAAGGCTGGCACATTTTGGCCCCAACCCCTCAGCTGACATCGTGGAGCGTGTGCAGGCAGCAGTAACAGCACACCAGGCGCTCCGGGAAAGAGGAGCTGCAGCAGCAGAGGTACCCAATAATAATTTTGCTAGAAAGAAGGTACCCTTTGCTGCATTTAAAAATTTTGTGGAAACAGAGGGAGAGATTGATGGGTTCCTGGCGGACTTCGAGAGGCAGTGTGCCCTACACCAGGTACCCGCAGATGAATGGGTCACCATCCTCTCTGGGAAATTATCCGGCCGGGCTAGTGAAGCATTTCGGGCCATCCCAGAGGAGGAGATCACCAGCTACCGGGCTGTGAAGGATGCACTCCTAGCCAGGTATGCGGTGACCCCAGAAGCCTACAGACGGCGATTAAGGGAATCCAACAAGCAGGTTGGTGACTCTTATGTGGAGTGGGCCTGCAGAGTTCATCGTACCGCAGCCCACTGGATGGCAGGATGCCAAGCGGTAACTGGGGAGGAAGTGCTACAAGTGTTCTTGCTGGAGCACTGCTTTGATAGACTACCTGCTGGGGTCCGGGAGTGGGTCAGAGATAGAAAACCCTCTACCCTACCCGAGGCTGCTCGTCTGGCAGACGAATACACGGACGCCCGCAAGTTGGATAGTACAGCTGCCAAGGTCCCTGCCAGACTGGAGTATCGACCAGCAGTAACTCCAGCTCCTTCAGCATACCAACCCTCAGTACACCGCACCCCAGCCGTACCGCCAGCTAATAACTATGTGCAACCCTCTCGGTTCAATGCCAGGGACTTTTCGCAACTGCTTTGGGTGCAAACAGTTGGGGCACAAGCGACCGGAATGCCCTCTGAACAGCGCCAATCAGGCCCAGTCATGGAGGAGACCAGCCAACGGGAACCAGCGGCCACCTCAACCTGCAGCTCACTGTATTGAGCAGGAGGAGTTCTGGGGCATTCTACACGAAGCCGACCCAGTGCAAGCAGCTCATCAGGACAACCGCCAGCAACATCGGCAAACTGTGAAGCTGAATGGCAGAGTGGTAAATGGGCTGAGAGACACAGGAGCCACGATGACACTGCTCCAAAAGTCTCGGAGCATCAGCACACTGGGGACACTGTGGCGGTGAGGGTAGCAGGGGGTGCCGTGTTTCGTTTACCTGTTGCCCGGGTACATTTGGATTGGGGAGTGGGCGCTAGACACGTGGATGTGGGGGTTATGAAAGACTTGCCCGCTGATGTCCTCCTTGGGAATGATCTGGCCCCCTTAGTTTCAGCCTATGCCCCGATGGGCCCTGCGGACGATAACCTAGTGACTACTCGTGCCCAGACCCGTTCTGCTGGATCCGGCCCACCTGCTGATGAGACCCAGGTAAGACCCTCTTCCCCGACTGGTACCTTAGATCAGGTCACCTTAAGCTTAGTAAGGCTTAAGGAGTTTGGGAGGGAAACCCGGTAGACCCGACTCTCCAGAAATACCGAGATAGGGCAGATGCTGGAGAGGAAGGAGAAGATGGGGAACAGTATGAGTGGGTGGGGGACCGGTTATACAGGATCCCTAAGCCTTTCCAGAAGAGTGTTGCCCCTCCGCCGAATCGTCAGTTAGTGGTACCTGCAAAGTACCGGCAGGAGATTCTGCGAATAGGGCATGATGTTCTGTTAGCTGGACATCTAGGGTCCCGCCGCACAGCCTATAGGATCTCACAGAACTTCTTTTGGCCAAACTTTAACCAGGCTGTGCGGATGTATTGCAGTACGTGTGACACGTGTCAATGTTTAGGAAAGCGGGGGGACCACCCTAAGGCTAGGCTATTATCGATGTCTATTATAGGGGAGCCCTTTGCCCGCATAGCCGTTGACATTGTGGGTCCACTGGCCAAGGCTAGTCCATCAGGTAAGAAATACGTTCTTACCGTGGTGGACTATGCCACTCGCTATCCAGAGGCAGTAGCGCTGTCTAATATAGAGGCAGAGACGGTTGCTGATGCCCTGGTTAGAATTTTTACTAGGTTCGGGTTTCCTAAGGAGATCCTCTCCGACCAGGGAACCCAATTCACCGCTGTGCTCACCCAGCAGCTGTGGAAGGTGTGTGGCATTAAGCCGTTACTTAGCTCACCCTACCACCCACAGACTAAAGGTCTCTGCGAGCGCTTTAACGGTACCCTCAAACAGATGCTGAGGACCTTTACAGATACTTGCAGAGACTGGGAGAGGTTCCTGCCTCATCTGTTATTTTCTTACAGAGAGGTGCCCAAGGAATCCACTGGGTTCTCCCCCTTTGAGCTGCTGTATGGGAGAAGGGTCCGCGGACCCCAGGATCTCATTCGAGGCCACTGGGAGGGGGAGACGGAGCAGGAGGGCACCCCCATAGTGCCATATGTTCTGGAACTCCGCGACCGCATGGAGTTGTCTTTGATGGTAAGGGAGAATCTCCAGGCGGCCCAGGGGAGACAGAAGAGATGGTACGATCAGGGTGCCCGACAGCGGGTCTTCCAGGTTGGGCAAAAGGTATTGGTGCTCAAACCTGTGAAGGCCAACAAGATGCAAGCATCTTGGCAGGGCCCGTACAAGGTAGTGGCGCAGATCTGCGATACTACTTACTTGATAGCCAGCTGTGCAGATGAGAGGATCCAGCGATCCTTCCATGTGAACATGCTGAAGGAGTACCAGGAAAGACCTGAGAACATTGCAGCCGTATGTGCCCCAGCTGCAGATGATTCTGAGAATTTACCCCTTCCAGATTTATTAGAAAGGGATTCCCAGACTGACCTTACTACCCGTGTACAGCTAGGGGACAGGTTGAACCCAACAGAAAGGGTACAGGCGCAGCAGTTGTTGTGGGAGAAGCAGGCGACGTTCTCCCAGGAACCAGGTTATACCACCCTAGCTGTACATACGGTAGAGACCCCTGGACAGACCCCCTTACGACAGCCCCCCTATCGTATCCCTGAAGCAGTCCGTGAAGGAATGTGGAAGGAGATACAGGAGATGACCCAGCTTGGGGTCATCGAGCACTCCGACAGCCCTTGGGCCTCGCCTGTAGTCCTGGTACCCAAGAAAGATGGGACCACTCGGTTCTGTGTGGACTACAGGCGGCTCAACGAGCGGACCACCACTGACGCCTACCCAATGCCCCGGGTAGACGAATTACTGGATCGTATTGCCAGGGGGCGATATCTGACCACCATAGACCTGTGTAAGGGCTACTGGCAGATCACCCTAGCCGAGGATGCTATCCCCAAGTCGGCATTTGTCACCCCATTTGGCCTGTACCAATTTAAGGTCATGCCTTTTGGGATGAAAAATGCACCGGCTACCTTCCAACGGATGGTGGATAGACTCCTGGATGGCTTCCAAGAGTTTGCCTGTGCATACTTGGACGACATTGCGATTTACAGTGGGTCCTGGGAGGAACACCTGGTACACGTGGGGGTAGTGCTGGATAAAATTCGGGCCGCTGGCCTGACATTGAAGCCAGACAAGTGCCATCTAGGTATGGCTGAAGTACAGTACCTGGGTCACAGAGTGGGGTGTGGGAGCCAGAGACCAGAGCCAGCCAAGGTAACTGGCTGTGGCTAACTGGCCCACACCTACCACTAACACCCAGGTATTGGCCTTTTTGGGGACGGCAGGGTACTACAGATGTTTTGTCCCTGACTACAGCACTATTGCTAAGCCCCTGACAGACCTGACGAAGAAGAACTTGCCTAAGCAGGTCCTGTGGTCTCCGGCTTGTGAAGCTGCGTTCCAGGCACTAAAACAGGCTCTTGTGAATGCCCCTGTCTTGGATGCCCCAGTCCCTAACAAACGCTTTCTCGTCCACACAGATGCTTCCATGTATGGACTGGGGGCTGTGCTGAGCCAAGTCGGGGAAGATGGAGGAGAGCACCCTGTCGCATTTCTCAGCAGAAAGTTGTTACCCAGAGAAGTGAGTTATTCGGCAGTGGAGAAGGAGTGCTTGGCCTTGGTCTGGGCATTGAAAAAGTTAAGTCCCTACTTGTATGGGCAAGCGTTTTCCCTTGTGACTGATCATAACCACCTCGTTTGGCTTAACCCTGTCTCAGGAGATAATGGGAGACTACGGAGATGGAGCTTGGCATTGCAGCCCTACAATTTTACCATCAGCTACAGACCCGGTAAGCTGAATGGGAATGCAGATGGGTTATCATGACAAACAGACGTCTCCACCACTTCCTAGTCCGGTCATCCCCAAGTTGACCCGCCAAAGGGTCAAGCCGGGTCTGCCGGTGTGTCCCACAAGGAGTGAGCCGTGTGACAGAACCATCTGTCTGCTTATTTCAGGTGGATTCGTCTATTTCTGCCCCTTTCGTGTAAATGGCTGTTTCTATAGCCCAGCCATACGAATGACTGTTTTTTCCTGAACAAACCTACCGAACAGACGGCCACCCAGGAGAGAAGTGTGCTGCTGGTTAACCTATTTGTAACAAAATCCCCTATTTACAGACTATACGAACAAGCCTGTTCAGTTATTTGGAGAATTACAGTGGGATTTCGTGGAAATAACAATAAATGCGAATGAACTACCGAACCACCGACCTCCCACTGAGGTCGTGCGGCGCCTATTGACCACCCTGACTGTTGCGGTTAACCACAGACTAATTGGGGAATAGCTGGTGGTCCACGTTCGTCTACCGAACACGTGGCAATCGCCATTTTGTTTTGTCGAACGCACAGCGGTAAATGGCATGGATTCCCTGGAACTGATTTCGGCTACCTATTTTGTCGAACACCGCTGTTACCTTCTCTCATCCTTGTTCATACGGTGGAAAACACACAAATGAAGGGGATAATACTTCATTCGTGCGCTGAAAGTATGCGAACGTAACCGACCCCAGATAGTTAGAATATGGAACTTGCAGTCGGCTGCAAACACATGAACGGCCGGTGAAAGGCAAACTTCAGTCGACGATTCTGAGACCTGTGTTCGTGGGATCTGAGCGCTATTCGCCTAGAATATGCCCTCAGATCCAAGCTATCTGGGGATATGTGGAACTGAAAGTTTATGTTGTGTAAAAAGAAAATTATGTATTTTTATTCTGTTTTTGCTAACTAAGAAAAGCCATGTTTCTTTCTTCATGGAGATAATTAAGGCTCTCTTTGCTACCTTAATTTAATTATCTCCAGGATGGAAAAGAGGGAGTGATTTAGGTAAAAGGGGAGTGCTTATAATATAGCCACTGTGATTGGCTACTGTGTTGCTTTTGTCCCAGTCTTCCATCTGGTCCCCTAGGGGAGTGTCCACCAGGTGGAAGACCTGCATAAATACCGGGCGGGTAGCCCACAGTAAATCAGATCGTTTTACCCCTTCATGAAGTCTCGACTCATGTTTGGGGAATTGGGAGTTATAATCACTTCGTTTCAGTTGGAGTTCGGGAGAAGCTGCAAGGATCATCGCTGCACGAATGCAAGGATCCTTTACACTATTGATCCCAATTAGAACGTTGTGGTTAACCGCAGACACTTCTCAATTAAACCGAATTCAGGGTGGTCGTCGTTCATATGTCGACCACGAGGCAGCGGCCATTTTAAACCACGCGAAAGCCCAGCGGTGTTTGGCTCTATTTCTATGGAACTAAAAACGGACAGTTTTTCTGCCGAACACCGCTGAAACAACGGAGCGCCTGGCTGCCTCCACGAAAGCATACGAATACCGGCCGTTTGGGAGGTTTGAAGCATACGAAAGGACTTAACCCAGATAGCCTTCCCATGGAGTCATTCGCAGGTAGCCCACAGTAAAGCCAGATCCTGTTTGACCCTCAATGCGGAGCTTCTGTCTCGTTATTGGGGGGATTTCTTCTTCACGTTTAGAGACTGCTGGATGGAAACGAAAGCCGCTTGGTGGATGTTATTGTTCGGCGGCTAGCAGCAGTTCGTGTATTGCCGTTCGGGAGTTTGGAGCCGTTCACGGATCCCGGTCGGGAGATTGCCGCTTCCCCTGCATTTGGTTTGTGTACTACAGGTTAGGCAAACGGAGTTACTGAGATTGCAGACGGGGAAGGTCGACTAAACGGCGGTTTTGCCTAAAGACACTGGAGGTGTCTTAACACACACTAAGCAAGGTAAGTTACAGATGGCATGGCAGGTCCCTTACAGAGTAGTGGAACAATTATGTGACACCACGTACATAATTGCCAGCTGTGCTGACGAAAGTATCCGGAGATCCTTTCACGTTAATATGTTAAAGGAATATCAGGAAAGGCAGGAAGACATAGCTGCTGTATGTGCCCCAGTCACAGACGACCCCGACAGTCTTCCCCTACCTGACCTATTGGAGAGGGATTCTCAGCAAGGTAAAGCTAGGGGACCGATTAACGTCTGTAGAGAGGGATCAGGTCTGTCAGTTACTAGAAGGCAAGAGACAGATCTTCTCCCAAGAACCTGGGTTAACTACACTAGCCACTCATAGAGTAGAGACCCGCTCAGGCAACTGCCCTACCGTATTCCTGAAGCCATCAGAGATGGAATGCGGGGGGATATCCAGGAAATGTTACATAGTTACATAGCTGAAACTTGCATCCATCAAGTTCAGCCTTCCTCACATTTGTTTTTTGCTGTTGATCCAAAAGAAGGCAAAAAAAACCAGTTTGAAGCACAATTTTACAACAAGCTAGGAAAAAAATTCCTTCTTGACCTCTGAATGACAGTCAGATTTATCCTTGGATCAAGCAGTTATTACCCTACATGTTGAAGCTAGGAGTTATTGAACCCTCAGATAGTCCGTGGGCTTCACCGGTAGTCCTCGTACCCAAGAAAGATGGAACCACCTTGTTCTGCGTGGACTACTGGCGACTAAACGACCGGACCATGACAGATGCCTACCTGATGCCCTGGGTAGATGAACTCTTAGATCGTATAGCCAGGGGACACTATCTGACCACCCTAGATCTCTGCAAAGGATATTGGAAGATTCCCCTGGCTGAGGAGGCCATCCCCAAGTCGCTTTCATCACCCCTTTGGCTTGTACCAATTTAAGGTCATGCCATTCGGGATGAAAAATGCCCTGGACACCTTTCTTCGCTTGGTGGATAGACTCCTCGATGGCTTCCAGGATTTTACTTGTGCGTACCTGGATGATATTGCTTTCTACAGACAGAAGGGAACTATAGGACATGGAGTCTGATCATCCCACTGCAGGGATACACAGATAGAAGGGATCTATGGTACATCAAGTCTGTCCCTCCCAATGCACAGTGAAACAGACAGAAGGAGCAATGGGATACGGAGTGTGTCCCTCCCACTGCAGGGTGACACTGACAAAAGAAGCAATTGGATACGGAGTGTGTCCCTCCCACTGCAGGGTGACACAGACAGAAGGAGCAATGGGACAGAGAGTCTGTCTCTCGCACTGCAGGGTGACCCAGACAGAAGGAGCTATGAGACACAGAGTCTGTCCCTTCGCTGCAGGGTGACACAGACAGAAGAAGCTATGCGACAAAGTCTGTACCTCCCACTGCCGGGTGACATAGACAGAACTAGCTATGGGACATAGTTCTGTAGGGTGACACAGATAGAAGGAGCTATGGGACACTGAGTATGTCCCTCCCACTGCAGGGTGACACAGACAGAAGGAGCTACGGGACACAGAGTATGTCCCTCCCACTGCAGGGTGACACAGACAGAAGGAGCTATGGGACACTGAGTATGTCCCTCCCACTGCAGGGTGACACAGACAGAAGGAGCTACGGGACACAGAGTATGTCCCTCCCACTGCAGGGTGACACAGACAGAAGGAGCTATGGGACACTGAGTATGTCCCTCCCACTGCAGGGTGACACAGACAGAAGGAGCTACGGGACACAGAGTATGTCCCTCCCACTGCAGGGTGACACAGACAGAAGGAGCTATGGGACACTGAGTATGTCCCTCCCACTGCAGGGTGACACAGACAGAAGGAGCTACGGGACACAGAGTATGTCCCTCCCACTGCAGGGTGACACAGACAGAAGGAGCTATGGGACACACAGTCTGTCCCTCCCACACAGAGTCTTCCCCTAGCAATACAGGGTGATACAGAGAGAATATGGGATGAAGACTCTAAAACTGCACAGTGATAAAGGAAATAACACTTGTGTTGCAGAATGATACACAGTTATATTTCATGACATTTATTAAAATGTTGCAGGATTAAGCAGTCTATGGATCCGTCAGATACAGATTGAGCTATGGGACACGAAGTCTGTCCCTCCCACTGCAGGGTGATACAGATAGAAGGAGCTATAGGACACGGAGTCTGTCCCTCCCACTGCAGGGTGACATAGACAGAAGGAGCTACGGGACACGGAGTCAGTCCTTCCCACTGCAGGGTGACATAGATAGAAGGAGCTACGGGACACGTAGTCTGTCCCTCCCACTGCAGGGTGACAGACAGAGGGACTTCACCGGTGGTTCCTCCCACTGCAGGGACACTGAGTCTGTCCCTCCCACTGCAGGGTGACATAGACAGAAGGAGCTACGGGACATGGAGTCTGTCCCTCCAACTGCAGGGTGACACAGACAGAAGGAGCTATGGGACATGGAGTCTGTCCCTCCCACTGCAGGATGACACAGACAGAGGGAGCTATGGGACACTGAGTCTGCCCCTTCCACTGTAGGGTGACAGACAGAAGGAACTATGGGACACGGAGTCTGTCCCTCCCACAGCAGGGTGACACAGACAGAAGGAGCTATGAGACACGAGTCTTCCCCTAGAAATACAGGGTGATACAGAGAGAATATGAGATGAAGACTCTAAAACTGCACAGTGATAAAGGAAATAACACTTGTGTTGCAGAATGATACACAGTTATATTTCATGACATTTATTAAAAAGTTGCAGGATTAAGCAGTCTATCGATCCGTCAGATACAGATTGAGTGAGTGGAAGGAGCTGGCGAGACATACGAGACGAGCAGGGGATTGGTTGGTAGAACTTTGATTGGAAGGTCCCAGCTAAAGGTATCCACGTCAATGTGTGCTGCTCCGGTCCACGTTATAATCTCGGACTGATTTTCGGGGACAGTTGGAGCTTCCACCGGTTCCCGCGCAGTGACAAACTCAAAATGAAGACGCCACTTCAGGGATACTGCAAAAAGCAAGATCAAGTAAGTCTGATGACAACTTATAATGAAGAAATATCCTCACACACTATATCACATTATTCAACCAAGAACAGAGTCAGTTTTGCCAATGTTACTGTAACCTGACTCAATACTAGTAACTTTACAATTTCTAAAAGAAAAATTAGTAAACTGAAGCTGTGAACCTGAAATCTAAAGGAATTATCTGCCTGCCTTGTGGCTGCCTTCTTCTTATAAACAGTTACCAAACGCGTTAATTCCTGGATGCTTAATTACTCCCAGAAAATGGAGGAATTGCTTAAATGAATTATATTCACAAAATATTCTTAAACTTTCCCATAAACCCTCACACAGTGCGCAATGCAATAAATTCACCCAGTGACCTTAAACCATGTGACAGAGCCACACACCATCACACAGTGCGCAAAGCCATGATAAAATAAATACACCCAGTGACCTTAAACCATGTGACAGAGCCACACACCATCACACAGTGCGCAAAGCAATGATAAAATAAATACACCCAGTGACCTTAAACCATGTGACTGAGCCACACACCATCACACAGTGCGCAAAGCCATGATAAAATAAATACACCCAGTAACCTTAAACCATGTGACTGAGCCACACACCATCACACAGTGCGCAAAGCCATGATAAAATAAATACACAATAAATACGCTCTATATTCTCTGTCCCTATGATGAATCTGTGGTTCTTGCTAGGTCCAAGCCTACCCAGATGCAAGATATCCCTTTACTGAAGGAGGAGGTAATTAGCCCTGATATAATGAGAGCCCACTCCCCTGAGCACAAACACTCACCAATATTGGTGCTGAATCCAGGACAGGAGCTGAGTGGGAGCGGAAGGCTGAAGTGGCTGCAGGCTGTGTGCAGACAGGACTCTAGGTGCTGCGCATGCGTGCTGATAGTTACAGGCTGGCTGCGGGATCGTCGGTACTCTTCTTGTACACTCTCCTCAGCCTGGAGACACACACAGTACTGTGGGGCAGAGGGTGCACACACCACGTGAATATAAACCTATCCCAGCATGCCTCACCTAAATGTATTGCCTTCATAAAGACCCGCACCTGCAGATCCTAAGTGCTCTTCACTTACCTGCAGACAAGGGATTTCACCATCAGAGAAATTAAATGTTCCAATAATGTCTTCTCCAATTTTATAAACAGTCTTAAAGATACAGAAGGTCCCAACACGGCCACGTGCATTACTGATGTTATACTGATCTGGTAAGATAATGAACAAGAAGCATTAATATCCCCAAACTCTGTAAGGAAACTTACCCAGCCTAATGAGCGCTGGATACAGGGCTTGCCAGCAAGAAGCATAGCATATGCCATAATTGCCATCTCTAATGCTGGGAAATGGGGCCATTCAAGGTGCCGGGCAGTGGGTGAGGCCATGGTGGCCATCCGAGGTGCCAGGCAGTGGGTGAGGCCATGGTGGACATCCGAGGTACAGGGCAGTGGGTGAGGCTATAGTGGACATCCGAGGTACAGGGCAGTGGGTGAGGCTATGGTGGACATCCGAGGTACAAGGCAGTTGGGAGGTGTCGTGCAGTGGGTGAGGCCATGGTGAAAGTCTGAAGTGCCAGACAGTGGGCGAGGACACGATGGCAGTCCGAGGTGCCGGGCAGTGGGTGAGGCCATGGTATCTGAGCTGCCGGCAGTGTGAGGTACAGTCAGTGGGGACCAGCATGTAGTATATCACAATATCACTATACTGGAAACTTAGTTTCAATAAAACTGTGACATTGCCCTGTGGCCCTTGTACTCACGGAGGTTCCGGCGTGATGTAACTGCCATCAGAATCTCTACTGCCGAATCCAGAAGTCGGGAGTCCCTCTTCCCGATCTCCTCCTCATCCAGGAATGGGTTGGAAGGCGCAACCTCCTCTTCTTGTGGGAGCTGGAACCCCTGCAACGCTGACAAAGAAATCAACACATATTAGTGCTCCAGGAGCTATTCACTAAACACAGGGAAGACAGAAGTATCTAGCTTACTTTGTTCACTCCTTCTCACATCTATAAAATGTTCAGTTTAATGACTACACCTCAGTGTGGTTCACATTGCAATCAGACAAGTTAGACCATTGCTCACGATTACGGCCTTCTGTGCCTTTTGTATTGGTCTGTTTATATAGTACAGCACTGGAAACATGTTGACGCTTTATAAATGCCAGTGATAATATTAATAAACCCCCACAATTGAAAGCAGATATTAAAATCCAGTCGGGATACTATAATGGAAATAGGTGAATGAAAGTTTGAGGCTTTAAAAGATTTTTTTTTTTTTAAATTAACAGAAAAAAAAATATGTTTTAATTGTAGAAGCATTGGTACTACCTGGTTACCTCAGGTGAAAGAATTAAAAAAAAAAAAACAAACACCAAACTTTAGCTAGAGCTCACCACCCTCCCTAAACTAACTAATTAGTAATAAGAAACACGACACACAGCTTGCTAATGTCTGGAGTCTGTTTATAAAAGCACAGATTTTTAAATAAATTGTGACTTTTAGTATTGGGAGAAACTCCTCCCTGGATGTCACTCAGACAGCGAGGGAGGTTTTCTTTCACATCCATTAACACCACAGAGCTAACGGAAGTGAGAGGTACGGTGTGACAGTGTGTGCCTATCCCCCTTCTCTATATTCCTTATTACACATGAAAGCCAAAATGGTGTGGCTCCAGCTCCAGCACAGAGGATTTCCCAATAGGTTATTTTCGTGACACAGACTGGGCTGGGGAAAAAGGAGAAGGCTTGCCAAGGCTGCAGACAAGAGATCTGCAACTTTTGTACGTTCTTTTTAAATATATCCACCAAGGAAAACATGTGGAAATAAACTAATGCATGTTTTCATTAGGGGTATATCTACTAAACTGGCATCTGTTGTTTCTTTTTTGGGGTTTTGGCCTTTTTAACTACAAGCAATTGTTTTAACAAGAAGTCAAAAAAACTACCAAACAATCTGCCTTGTTGAAATGGCAATCCGAACAGGAAATTCTTGGAGCGAAATTCAGCAGCAAAGCCAGGCAGCTCTTCTGGTCACAGTGATGAGACCATGAAACGAAGAAATTCCCCAGCCAATCTGACAGATCGACCGAGGACTTGTGTGCAGTAACTGTATTGGCGTGACCGCACTAATCAGACGCGGCCACACTGATACGAGCACCAGGGGCCATTACAGGCCATTCTGAGAGATTCTAGAGGGTTATTAGGTCATTCTGAGAGATTCTAGATGGGTTTCAGACCAATCAGATTCTAGATGGGGTTCAGGCCATTCTGAGAGATTTTAGAAGGGATTCAGGCCATTCAGAGAGATTCTAGAGGGTTATCAGACCGTTGTTAGAGATTGTAGAGGGGGTTTCAGGACATTCAGATTGATTTTAGAAGAGTTTCAGGCCATTCTGAGAGGTTTTAGAAGAGTTGCAGGCCATTCTGTGGGTTGTTTACGAAAGGCTTTAGGCTACTGCCTCTAAGTGTTGCTTCAAAGTGTGTGCTTGGAGAATTTTACTGATTCTTCAACTGTTCAAGAGTTTTCTTTTTACTATTACAGGTAAGATATATCGATAGGACAAGGTTACTGATTTCACAAGGTTTGAATTCCTGTTGGTAATTATAAGGCATTTGATTTGATTAAGCTAGTTACTTGCTGTTGATTGCTGGTTAATTAGCTATTGTTTGCAAATAAGCAGAGGCCTACCCAGGTGTTAAACATTCCGTGTGGGTGGTGATTTTAGGAGTTATACAAGGCATGTGGACATTAGCTTGGCTAATTTAGCTTGTCTGCCTCTAGGTGTTGCTTAAAAGTGTGTGCTTGGAGATATTCTGGAGATACTCCGGAGGTAAAAAAAGAAGGGGAGATACAGCGCTAACTACAAAGGCGGCAGAATAAAGGCTGTTACTTGGATACCCTAATAAACAAAGAGGAACAAGGAAAAAAACAGACTGCGCCAAATAAGAAATACTAGATAATTTTATGCAGATATATGTATACACAATATTATCTATAAATATATTGAGATATAACAATAATAAAGAGTCCCAGTAGAAAAAGTTGTTGTTTTTTGGAGATAAGAACCTTTTGAAGGCAGTGCTATTTTGGAGGTCAGTCTGTTATCCTCCTTAGTGTTCAAGTAGACAAAACTTTAGTGCAGATGAGGAATTCTGTTGTTGGGGGGGAAGCCGATCTTGACATCAGCAGAATTATATTTTTTCTTTTTCTCTTTTGTCTAGATCATGTGACCGCATGAAGTGCTATACACATTTAATTGGTGTGCACTTGTCCCACCTTCCTTAGACTACCTGTCAATCATGACCATGTGATCGCGATCATGATGCGATCACATGGCCATGATTGAGAATGCACTTTGGGAAATGTAGTTTCCCCCCCATATATCAATGTCTTTTTAATGTTTTTGATGATTTTAAGATTATTTTGTTCTAATTAAAGCTTATATTCTGTATTATCACATACACAGTGTTTAAAATAGATGTTTGGACAACTGTGTTTTTTTTATGATATGCAATCAGTTGATAAATGCAATATATATGAGAATGCAGGTCATTTGACCTAATGATGTAATATTTCTGCGACTTTTCTTGAAAATGATCATTTATCTCAAAGCCCAATAAATAGGGCTACATGCAGGACCTGATTTTATTATCACTTGGAAAAGCCTTTGGGTGAAACGCGTTGTGATTATATAGAAGGACTTTTAATCTGTTTTTATTTTGTGGTATATTACAGTAAACATTGTTTTTACCCTCAAAATGTTTTTATTTTTTATCCTGCATTTTTTTTTTTATCTACATCTACCTACATATAACCTTGGTGGGGATCATACCACCCAAGCTGATATCATTGAGCAAAGTGTGCTCTTTGTGAGTAGATTTTATGTATTTTTTTTTTAAATAAAGTACTATTGTTTAAAATGGTGAGAACTATATGTCGTTTTATTTCTTTCATATACCGTTTACATTGTGAACATCAAAAGAGGACAGCTCCAGATGTATCCTTGAGTGGGGATTTTACTGCTCAGAGCCCTATCTAAGAGCTGATTGGAAGCTCTCTTCTTGTGAGTGTATCTTATCTTAATTTAACACAAGACATTGTATATACTGGATTACATTATTGGTGGATTCTTTTGTGTTTTATTTCATATGAGACACCAACAACAGAATTCCTCATCTGCACTAAAGTTTTGTCTACTTGAACACTAAGGAGGATAACAGACTGATCTCCAAAAAGCACTATCTTCAAAAGGTTCTAATCTCCAAAAAATGCTTTTTCTGCTGGGACCAGGTGAGGCTGACAAGGCATTTGCCTTGGGCGGCACTTTCTGGGGGCGGCAAAAAACGCTGCCCCAATCGCCCTGGCAAATGTCTTGCCAGACTCTTGTCCTGAAGGGCCCAGGAGCTGGGTGGCCACCTCAGGCCCCCCAGGCTGGCAGCGGCACTTTCTGGGCGGGCGGCGAGGGAGCACTGATCCTCCTGTTCAGCTCCCTTGCACGCACTGCAGTTATGCCGGAATATGACGTCACTCTGGCATCACTACACGGCACGCGACGGATATGAACAGGAGGATCAGTGCTCCCTCGCCATCTGCAGTGACTGGCCGGCTGCCCAGCGGCCCCACTGGACCCCAGAAAAAGCCAGAATCCACCCTGGCACTGAATAAAAAAATAAAATAAAATAAAAAAATGTGAGTGTGTGTGTGTGTCAGTGAGTGTGTGTCTTTTAGGGAGTGTGTTACTATGTGTCTGTCTCTTAGTGTGTGTGTGTCTGTTAGAGAGTGTGTTTGTGTGTGTCTGTTAGTGTGTATGCATGTCTGTTAGTGAATGTGTATGCGTATCTTTAGTGAGAGTGTATGAGTATCTTTAGTGAGAGTGTGTTACTATGTGTGTGTCTGTTAGTGAGTGTGTTACTATGTGTGTCTGCTAGTGTGTGTGTGTCTGTTAGTGAGTGTGTGTGCCTGTTAGAGAGTGTTAGTGTATGTGTCTGTTAGTGTTTATGCATGTCTGTGAGAGTTTATGAATGTCTGTCAGTGACTGTGTGTGTCTGTTAGTGACTGTATGTGTCTGTTAGTGATTGTGTATGTTGTCTGTCAGTGACTGTGTGTGTCTGTTAGTGACTGTGTGTGTCTCTTTTAGTGTGTGCGTTACTAAGTGTGTGTGTGTTAGTGACTGTATGTGTCTGTTAGTGATTGTGTATGTTGTCTGTCAGTGACTGTGTGTGTCTGTTAGTGACTGTGTGTGTGTCTCTTTTAGTGTGTGCGTTACTATGTGTGTGTGTGTTAGTGACTGTATGTGTCTGTTAGTGATTGTGTATGTTGTCTGTCAGTGACTGTGTGTGTCTGTTAGTGACTGTGTGTGTCTCTTTTAGTGTGTGCGTTACTATGTGTGTGTGTGTGTTAGTGACTGTATGTGTCTGTTAGTGATTGTGTATGTTGTCTGTCAGTGAGTGTGTATGTCTGTTAACTACAGTGTGTATTTAGAAGGTGGGGGGGTGCCTGAGTTTTGTCTTGCCTAGCGCAGCACAAAACTAGGATACACCACTGGCTGCGACTCTTTATTATTGTTATATCTCAATATATTAATATATAATATTGTGTATACATACATCTGCATAAAATCATCTAGTATTTCTTATTTGGTGCAGTCTGTTTTCTATACTCTGGAGATAGTCTGAGGTGAAAAGAAAAAAGGTAACTTTTTGGAGGTTTGGTTGTTGTCTAATCTGTAGACAATTCTCTATCTTGCGGCAGGAGATTGTATTTTTGAAGTATGAGATTTGTAAATTATCCGGTGAACAAACTAAGACTGGAACTGCTGCAAAGCCACTGCCGCAGAGACATACTAGGAATGGCAGATGGATTACTGTAGGATCTGGTAGACTTAGAGTTGTGGATAAAAGAAATATTGCAAAGTCTGGGGCTCTACATAATTCATTTTCTGCACTGTGATCCTTGTCTGCAGGTAGCACGGTCCTCTGGGGTAAACAGGCACAGTCCTTTGGTTTGCATATAATTCAGGCAGTTTTATTGTCAAACTCCACCACAGCTACAGCAGCAAATGAAAACAAAATGTAACAAAATCCCTATAAACAAAGACCTAGCTCGGTCTGAGCACTAACTAACATCAAGTTCCCTCTCTCTCAAGGGTTTAATGTATAAAAAAAACAATAAGTGGTTTCACCAACCTAGCGTCTTTTTCAGCTCTCAGCATTCCAGTGTTTTTGGCAGCCTGCTGCTTCCCTTGCTACACTCCCAGTGCTCGAAGCCAGCCTTGACTGCTTTCCTTTTGCACTCCCAGTGCTCCAAGCCAGCCTTGACTGCTTTCCTTTTGCACTCCCAGTGCTCCAAGCTAGCCTTGACTGCTTCCCTTTTTCACTCCCAGTGCTCAGTCTCCTTGACTCTCTTACTGGAGAGAACAGCCTCACTCCTACCTGCTTCCAGGGAGGAAGCCAGCAATCCCCCTTTACCTGCCTAGCAGGGAGGGGTTTATTCCCACTGCTACAGCTGATTATCTGCAGCTGAGCAGTGGGTTGGAGACAGCTCCAAAAAACTCTGGCCTGGACATTATTTCCCCCAGTTGTGTATAAACTGAGGAGTGGAGCATTGGCCCACTCTGCTCTCCAAATGCTCCACCCCAGGGGCCCATAACTAAACGGTGGATTGTGTTGCCTACAACACATACTACACATACTCCCCCTGGGGTTAAATGTTATATGCCTATCTGCTTTCACTTTATCACAGCACTTTCAGAGTGTAATGGTGTTATAAAGACAGGCTCAGGCACCAAGTGTAGTTGTGTTACATAGTTACATAGCTGAAAAGAGACTTGCGTCCATCAAGTTCAGCCTTCCTCACATATGTTTTTGCTGTTGATCCAAAAGAAGACAAAAAAAACACACAGTTTGAAGCGCTTCCAATTTTGCAACAAACTAGGAAGAAAAATTCCTTCTTGACCCTAAAATAGCAGTCAGAGATCTCCTTGGATCAAGCAGCTATTACCCCACTAATTAGAAAGTATATCCCTGTATGTTATGTTTTTGCATGCATTTATCCAACTGCTATTTAAACATCTGTATGGACTCTGTATGATAAATGGTTTGTACTGGCCCTGAATATATTTGTATAATGTTATCATATCCCCTCTGAGGTGCAGTTTTTCCAAACTAAAGAGATTTAATTGTTTTAACTTTTCTTCGTAACTAAAATGCTCCATTCTTTTTATAAATTTTGTAGCTCATCTCTGCACTTTTTCTAGTGCCATATCCTCCTTTAGAACAGGTGCCCAAAATTGCACAGCATGTGGTCTTACCAGCGAATTATAAAGATGCAAAATTATTGTAATGGCACCCCCAGGCATAAAAGGGTTAAATCACCGTTTAGTAGATCTCCCCCTTCCAGAGACACAGGCACAGCTACTGCAGAACCCCAAACTCCCGAACAGGATACCAAGTAGCACTCCAAACTCCCGAACTGGAACCTCACGAATAGCTGCTAGCAGCTGAACAGGAAAAGCACCCAAGAGGCTTACACTCCTAGCAATCAGTCTCTAACAGCATGCAGTAAATCCCCCCAAGAACGAGACGAAGCTCTGTGTTGAGGGTCAAGTAGTGAACAGACAGAGCTGTGGGTTTATTGTGCTTATGTACACATTTATACACCTTAGTACCACCCACAGGGTTTTGGAACACAACCAATAAACACATACAATACACTCAGACACTCCCACACAAAATCCTCCCCTCTGCCTGTGATACAATTACCTTACACAATGGGTAATGTAATTATCACAAGCAGAGAAATACAATTTTTCCACATTATTCATAACTTGAAAAGTATGCATCACATAATACATTTTCAGAATCAGCATACTCCAAATACAAACATATGTCAAAATCATCCAAATTGGTCCAGTGGTTCAAAAGATAGATCGAAGTCCTTTGTGACCACAGGAAGCATGGCTTTTCTGCCCAAAACCAGTTCCACAGAGTCTTCTATCCTGGAGATAATGGGAAGTAATCCAATTATCTCCAAGGACAAAGGAAAAACTCCATTACGCACATGGCAGCAAAAGACAATAAAATACACACGGTTACATTTATGACATAAAATACAGACATGCAACATATCCCCAGATAGCTTAGGTTTGAGCACACATTATTACTGAATGGCGCACAGACCACACACATACAGTTCAATTGCCATGGAGCCAAAGTCTTTCCCATATTCTTTCATTATACGAATGGGCTCCATGGCATAGCTACCTGGGGTATCACTGCTCAAACAGGGCAAGCACCAAATGACCCGGCTTTCATGTCTTTGCAGGGGAAAATCAAGCGTTTCAACATGGGGCAACATGGGGCCATAGTTTAAAGGCAGCAGGCGGGCAACCAAGCTCCTCCAATGCACAGTGGCGAGATTGGTCTCGTCACAATTATATTTTCATCCCGAGAATTTATGCCCCTATTTATACATGACAAAACCTTACTGGCCTTAGCAACTGCAGACTAATATTGCATATTGCAGCCTAATTTGTTGTCTATAACAATTCCCAAATCCTTCTCGTGTGTGGTGATCCCTAATTCACTACTGTAACGGATCGCCTGGCACCCCGACTGGGTACCTCCGTTGAAGGATGCTCCTAGCGCTCCCTGAGGACTCCAAGCACTCTGGCAGACACCACAACCACCGAACTGGAGAAGCATATGAATCCTCTCAAGCATATGAATGCTGTAGACAGTTGAACAGGAACCATATGAATAGGTTTACTCTCCTAGCAGTCAAACTGGAACAGCATACAATAAATCCTTCCCCCAATAATGAGACGACACTTCACTTTGAGGGGTAAGCAGGAACTCTCTGTAATGGCCACACACTGGCTTTTATGCAAGTCCCCATGCAAGGGGACATCCCACAGGGTGGGACACAGTACAACCAATCGTTACAGGGGAACCGTAAAACACACCCACATTTACATCACAATCCCTCCTCTCTGTCCAGGAGATAACTGTGAAGTAATCCAATTATCTCCAAGGACAGAGGCAAAACTCCATTAACCACATGGCAGTAACAATACAATAAAAGACATAAAATTACATACAGTTACATTTATTCCATAAAATATAGACATTCTACATATTCCCAGATAGCTTAGATCTGAGTGCACATTACTACCGAATGGCGCTCAGATCACATAAATACAGTTCAATTGCCATGGAGCCAAAGTCTTTCATACAGTCTTTCAGTATACGGCTGGGCTCCATGGCATAGCTATCTGGGGTAGCATGGCTTTAACAGTCTACAGAAAGGCATGAATACTTTGCAGGGAAAATAAAAGGTTTTAACTGCCGGGCCATAGTCTAAAGGGAGCAGGCGAGCAACCAGGCTCCTCCAGTGGACAGTGGCAAGGCTGGTTTCGCCACAACTACCATTTAGGGTGTAAGCTGCTTGTGAATTCTTGACCCCGAAGTGCATAACTTTGCATTTCTCTTTGTTAAATTTCATCTGCCATTTTAGTGCCCAGTCCCCCAATCTTTCCAAATCCCTCTGCAGCAAAGCAATATACTGCTCACATCGTATAACTATGGCTTTCAATGCCTATTTCAAAATCATTTATAAATATGTTAAATAGAAGCGGTCCCAAAACCCAAACCTGAGGGACACTACTTACCAATTTTGTCCATCTTGAAAATTTACCATTAATGACAACTCGTTGTACTCTATCCTTAAGCCAATGTTCTACCCAAGAACAAGAATTTTCATCTAGACCAATTTCTTTTAGTTTGATGACTAACCTATTATGAGGAACTGTCAGGATTACAGTATGATCCAGCACGTAGAATTGTAACACAGAGGACTGATAGGTAATGTAAACTGGACCTTAGAATGGCCGGACTAACGTACCAAAGAATAGTCAGAAATAGCCGAGGTCAAGGGATACAGAAATAGACACAACGATAAGGAAAAGCCAGGAGTCAGGGATGCCAGAAAACAGGGAAGTCAATATCAATGCCAAAGTCAAATAACGACAGGGCACAGAGCAAGATGAGAACTGGGCCTAAATACCCCGTCTGTGTATCTGATAGGCTGTAACCGGCCTTTGACCCCAAAGGCAGTTACCAGGTTCCTATTTGCATGATTGCTGCTCAGCACAAACCCTCCTGTGGATTGATTGCTGCTCGGCACAACTTTTCCTGTCAGGACAGTAAATGCCATTAATCACATTTTTATGTGCAGATGAATACGTGACAGGAACTAAAACAGAGGTTTAGCTCAAAGGTCTATAATTTCCTTGCAAGGATTTTGAACCCCTTTTAAATATAGGAACGACATCTGCCTTCCTCCAATCCTCCGGTACAAAAAAACCCCCCAAAAAATCTTTAAAAATTAAATACAGAGGTTCACTTATTTTCCTACTTAGCTCCTTAAGTACTCATGGGTGAATACAATTTTCTTTAACTGCTGTAGCACCTTGTCTCGAGTCATCCAATCACAAGTTATCTGCAAGTTTTTGCAGCAATCATTTGCATTTCTCTTGCCATGGGATCCTCATTAATATATACTGAAGAAAAATAGTTATTTAAAATTTCGTCCTTTTCCTGTTTCCAGTGTACCTACACTTTCATTTTTTTTAGAATTGACGTATTTGAAAAAATATTTGGGGTTCGTTTTGCATTCTTTGGCTATCAATTTCTAATTTTCTAGTTTAGCTTCTTTAATTGCCTTTTTGCAAGCGTTATTGGCATCCTTATATCTTATATAGGATGCCTCTGATTTGTCTGATTTAAATGCTTTAAATGCCCTTTGTCATTTGTAATCTCTTGATTTACTTCTCTACTAAGCCACATTGGTTTTAATTTGTTTCTTTTATATTTATTACCCAACGGTACATACTGAGAAATGTACCTTTCTAATATTTGTTTGAATAGTTTCCATTTATCCTCAGTGTTTTTATCACTAAGGAGTTTATACCAGTCGATATGTTGTAGAGCTGCGCTAATTTTATTGAAATTGGCTTTTTTAAATTATACATTTTAGTGCACCCACATGCTTTTCCTTTTTTGAGTTTATTTCAAAAGTTACCATATTGTGATCACTAGTTCCCAAATGCTCCCCTACTTGAATGTTGGTTAAAAGATCAACATTGTTTGTTATAACGAGATCCAGACAAGCATCCTTTCTAGTTGGTGCTTGTACCAGTTGTGACATAAAGGTGTCATTTAACACATTCAAAAAACGGATTCCCTTTGCTGAAGTACTAGTCCTTCTATCCCAATTTATGTCTGGGTAATTAAAATCTCCAATAATTAACGTGTTACCCCGATTTGCAGCTTTCCCAAAAACTCTAACAGCAGTTCTTTCTCATTAATATTTACATTTGGTGGTTTATAAGATATCCCAACCCATAATTTATTTCCCTTTGTTTGCCCCAAGCAGATATCTACCCATAAAGCTTCCACATTTTCCTCGTCACACTCCACATGTCTAAGATTTGACTTTAACTCATGGCTGAGAGCCTCGTCTCATGTGTGGGGGAAAAGGCTGCATTTACACTGGGGATTGCTATGCTCTGCACAGTGGCGTACATACCAGGGTCGCAGGGGTCGCGGCTGCGACCCGGCCCGGCCCACCAGGGGGCCCGGCCGCCCCTGCGACCCGGTATGTACCCACAGGGCCAGCCTCTTCTCCTGGGGGGCCCAGGAGGTGGCCACCTCAGGGCCCCCCGAGGCTGGCCCTGCTAACCCCAGCGGGCGCACGAGGGAGCACTCAGTGCTTCCTCTTCAGCTCCCTCGTGCACCGCACTGATGCCGAGCTCCGGCGCCGGCATCCCTACGCGGCACGCGAGGGAGCTGAAGAGGAAGCACACAGGGGAAAGTGCTCCCTCGTGCGCCCGCCTGCCTGCCCACCCAGTGACCTGCTGCCCAGGAGCCCAGCAGCACCACCACTGGACCCCAGGGAATCCCCCCAGCACTCCAAAAGGTAAGGAGGCTGAGGGGATTAAATTTGAAAAAAATAATGTGTTTGTGTGTTAGTGTATGTGTTAGTGTATGTGTGTGTTAGTATATGTGTGTATGTGTGTGTTAGAGTGTGTGTGTGTTAGTGTATGTGTGTGTATGTGTGTGTTAGTATATGTGTTAGTGTATGTGTGTGTTAGTGTGTGTGTTAGTGTATGTGTGTTAGACTGTGTATGTGTTAGTGTGTGTTAGTGTGTGTTAGTGTATGTGTGTGTTAGTGTGTGTGTGTTAGAGTGTGTGTGTTAGAGTGTGTGTGTTAGTGTGTGTGTGTTAGTGTGTGTGTGTTAGTGTGTGTGTTAGTATATGTGTGTGTATGTGTGTGTTAGTGTATGTGTGTGTTAGAGTGTGTGTGTGTTAGTGTATGTTTGTGTATGTGTGTTAGTGTATGTGTGTGTTAGAGTGTGTGTGTGTTAGAGTGTGTGTGTGTTTGTGTGTGTGTTTGTGTGTGTGTGTGTGTTAGTGTATGTGTGTGTCAGTGTTTGTGTTAGTGCGTGTGTTAGTGTGTGTGTCAGTGGGCGTGTGTCTGTTATTGGGTGTGTCTGCTAGTGAGTGTGTTACTGTGTGTGTCTGTTACTGAGTGTGTTTGATGTCTGTTAATGAGTGTGTGTCAGTGAAAGTGTATGTTTTGTAAGTGAGTGTGTATGTATGTCTGTCGCTGAGTGTGTCTCTGTCAGTAAATGTGTGTGTCTGTTAGCTAGTGTGTATGTGTCTGTTCGTGAGAGTGTGTGTCTTCAGCATTTACCTTTCTCCAGCGTCGGACTCCCCAGTGTCCGCCTCTCAGCTCCGAATGCACATGTGCGGCAAGAGGCGCGCACGTATTTAAACCGCCCATATGGATTTGTAACGGAGGGCAACGCTAGTATTCATACAGTGCCCCTGTCTACAGCAGTATGGAACCAGCTAGTCCCCGGACAGCGTTTGCATATGAGGAGGAGTTTCGCTGGAGGTTGTCGCACCACTTGGCCCAACAGGATGGGCCTGTATCAGAGAAGGACATACTGGACTACCGAGATGTTACTAGAAATGAGCTTTGGTATGAGGTACTGGAGGGTGTACAGCGTCTGCGGGGTGATTGTCTCCCCAGCGAGGAGCAGCGGCTATAGGTACGAGTAGCGCTGTGGATGCCTCTCCTGGGAGAGTGGCCCCTGGGTGAGTGGATGACGGAGTTCGAGAGCCTGGTATGGAAGAAGCTTTGGCTCGACGACGCGTACCAGGCGCTATGGTGGTACACGATTCAGCATGTCCCCTGGATGGCTGAGCATGACAGGTCTGAGGGAGAGGATTACTATGGCCCTGGCCTGTTATTGAAGGCCTTTGCAGAACCAGAGTTCATGAGTGCTGGAGAGTCCCGATTTTGGGACATACATAGCTATAGAGAAGCCCTGCTGGATCTTCCTAGAGCTGGTGACCTAGGGCCAGACCTGATCCATCTTGTCACCATGGAATGGGAGCTGGAGCAGGATTACCAACACCTACTCAGCTCGGTTCGGCCACTGTATATCCTGCAGGGAGAGCAGGAACGATAGGCGGCTGATCCAGACCAGCCACACTCGGGTGGGAAGAATTGGCTGCCAGTTGGCAGGTGGAGATGGGCCCAGATCCCCAACTGCAGCTGACATTACCGGAGGGGAGGACAACTGGTCCCCCATTCCGACACCCAGCTGGAAGTACCAGAAGGTATGACAGTCGGTCCTACTCCTTAGCGGTAGCATACCGTACAGGGTATGATAATTGGTCCCCCTCCCAAGCGGCAGCTGCCCAAACCAGCTCTGGAGATAGTGGATGGGATGGCAGTCTCCACTAACCCCCTTCCAGTGGAAGAATTGGCATCAGGGCAGAGCGCCGCTGGCCTCTGCCCTACCTGTCCCATTGTTACAGGGCAGGACTATCCACCTGTCCCCCCAGCGGAAGAGCTGGCATCCAGGCAGAGAGCCCTCCCCTTTCCCGTTGTCCAGAACCTGAATACCCGCAGGCCACCCCAGCTACAGGGCAGAGCGCTGCTGGCCTCTGCCACCTAAGTCCAGGCTGTACCAAGGCTAGGAGCAAAGGGGAGACCGGGGGTGCTGTATCCCAACAAAGCAACCTGGGACAGACAGGACAGAGCCTGGCACCGGAGGCTACCCAGCCAACTAATTGTTTTTGGGTGGGTTGCCCAACTAACTCCGGTACTGACCAGCAGGTAAGTCTTCCCTGGGAGGGGGGGAGGGGGGGTGTCGAAATGCCTCTGCCACGTGTTCTTGGAGGGGCCTACTTTCCAGCCTCCTGCCTCAGGACTATTGCCCCTGCAATAGACCTTGGCTAATATACTTTAAAAAGGCTCTGTTTGTGCAATTAGTATTATGTGGTTCGGGAACTGAACAGCCGCACAAACCAGAGACCACCCGGGAGCTTGTTAAACCCTATTAACACTTGATAACGATTCTAACTGCAGTGTTCTTAACGAACGTATATGAACGACAGTGGTGTTTGGTCGTCGAGTTCCTGGAACTAAAATCGGAAATGGAAACTCCTGAACACCGCTGGACTGCCATCATCGCCTCCGTCCGGTTCTACACTGTTCGTGGAAATCATTCGTCTTGATGAGGGGAACAAGCTCCAGGGTAAGACTATTGACTAGGGATGTGCATGGGCAAAAAATTTGGTTCGGTACTTCGACAATTCCCTACCCCCAACCCTAAACCAAACTCTACCCCAAACCTAACCCTATCCCAAACCCTAACCACCACAACCACTTACACATCTAGAATTAGGGGTAGGGTTAGGGTTGGGGAAAGGTTAGGGGTAAGAGTAGGGTTAGATTCCTGTCATTTTCACGTAATTTTCCCTCTTGCCACTTTTCAGAAATCCGAAGCACTTCGGATGCAATTGCACTTCCGAAAATCGACAACTCGGACATTCTGAATTGCAGAATGTCCGAACATCAGGGGATATGAATTCTGTGGGGTTTCCATGTGTTTTTGGGGTACTTTCGGGTTATTGTAAAATATATGTTTTCTGTGTATGGAGATAATTGAGTTTAGTACAGTTAATGACTCAATTATCTCTCAGGCACAGGGGAGGGATTATCTTTTTTTGTGTAGGAGTGTCCTGGACCTGAGAGTCAATAATTACAGTGTGCACTTTGTCACAGTCCCCTATCAGGTCCAGTGGGTAATGCCCCTGAAATATGTTATGAAAAACCCCTTGCATGGGGACTTGCATATCCAGCAAGTCCAGTTGTGGCTGCCATTAAACAGTTCTACATCACCCTCAACACAGAGCCTCATATCGTGCTTGTCTTGTGCTTGTAGGGAACAGCTATACTGGCTATAACAGCTATCTCACTAGCTCTTGTAAGAGCTATCCTGCTATATAGTAGGAATGGTCTACCCACTGGAAGCTGGTTCCCTGGCTACGGCGGCTAAGGGTCTACAGTGCTGGTGGTGGAGTGCTTCGAAGTACTCTGTGTTACTAGGAAGCTTCGGTCGGGGTGACAGGCGGTCCGTCGCACTCAGTTAGGAAAAAAGAAAAAATGAGTAATTTGTTACATGTGAGTTTACAGAGGAAGAAGTTCTATTTCAACTGTCAAAAGTAAAGACAAATAAGTCAATGGGACCTGATGGAATACACCAAAAGTTTTTAAAAGAGCTTAGTGGTGTACTAGCAAAATCATTAACAGATTTATTTAACCAATTATTATTAACGGGAATGGTCCCAGAAGTTTGGAAGTTAGTGAATGTTGTGCCCATTCACAAGATATGTAGTAGGGAGGAGTTGGGCAACTATAGGCCAGTAAGCCTTACTTCAGTAGTGGGGAAAGTAATGGAAGCCATGTTAAAGGTGTCACCGATCGCCTGTTCCCCCGACTGGGTACTTCCGTTGACAGATGCTCCTAGTACTTTCAGAGGGCTCCAAGCACTCCACTAGACACCATAACTACCGCAGACCCCACGAACCGCCGCAGCTTGGTTGGGGTCTCGCCGTCTTTCACCCACTCTGGACCCAAGACCAGGATCCAGCTTCCAGTAGGTAGACCTCTCTTAGTCCAGGGAGCAGGCACAGGAACGGCTCTTACAAGAGCTTAGTGAATATATTTTGGGGAGTATAGTGATTATAGCAATGTCCAGAGTGTAGGTAGTTCTCCAATCCCCCAAACATGAGCCGAAACTTCATGAAGGGTAGAACAAGTCTTAAGCTTTATTGGCACAGTTTGGCTTATATACAATTCCTCAGGCCAGAGGCACACCCAGATGGAACACTGCATTACAAACTGTACAGACCAATAAGAAAAGTATAACAATGCCCGACACTCCCACATACATTAAACAACCCCTCCCCTCTGCCTGTGATATAATTAAGGTAGTTAATGCATAAACCTAATTATGCACAGGCAGAAAAAACACACATTTATACAAAGTCTAGAAAACACCTCAAAACATAGCATATCCCCATAAATCTTACATCCCCTGATAGCTCTGATCTGAGTGAACAACATATCCTGATCAAATCAGGGGTTCAGAAATTTTATGGATGTCATATTTTTGCCCAGGCGAACACAGGATTTCATGCCCAAAACAGGTGCATAGATTTGCGGCGAGGTGCCGCTGGAGGACCAACCGGGAACCGCAATGTTTTCATGCCGAAAATAGTTCCAGGGCATTCGCGGCTAAGTCCCCCTGAAGTCTAATCGCGGATATAGTCCATGCGAACAAGATGGCCGCCACCACGTGTTCGAATGTCGAATGGTGGCCACTTAGACTGTTCGGGAGTTTGAAAAAACAAACAAACCACTGTTTAAAGTGCCAATAGCCACAAATAGGGTCTCTCAGCCAAAATAAATTAAAGGGGCCATAGTCACAGGGTAAAAGGCTGGCCAGTAGTCCCCTCCAAGACCCAGTGGCGAAGTTGGTTTAGTCACAAATTGTTGAACATCTAAAATCACATGGATTCCAAGATCAGAGACAACATGGGTTTACTTCAGGGAGATCATGCCAAATTAATCTTATAGATTTTTTTGATTGGGTAACTAAAATTCTAGATCAGGGTGGTGCAGTAGACATTGCTTACCTAGATTTCAGTAAGGCTTTTGACACTGTTGCACATAAAAGGCTTATCAATAAACTGCAATCTTTAAGTTTGGATTCCAATGTTGTTGAATGGGTTAGGTAGTGGCTGAGTGACAGGCAACAGAGGGTTGTAGTCAATGGAGTATATTCAGTATATTCAGTGAATGTGGAGTACCTCAGGGATATTGCAGAATGTCTTGATGGTAAGGTGTGTCCTTTTGCTTTAGATACTAAGATATGTAACAGGGTTGATGTTGCAGGAGGAATAAGCCAAATGGCAAATGATTTAGGTAAACTAGAAAAATGGATTTCTGGAAACTGACATTTAATGTGGATAAGTGCAGGATAATGCATCTTGGACGTAAAAAACCAAGGGCAGCGTGGCAAACCTAGCCACATTATTTAAGTACTGTCGCTTTAAGGGTTGCCTGTATGTTTTTCGTGTTATGTGTGTGCCAGCGTGTAATGTAATGCAATTGTATAACTGTATTCCCTGCCTTGGCTATCTGCCGAAAGCAGATAGCTGATTCCCTTTCATTTCACGAACAGCACCTTTGCGGGCCGTTCGTGAACCGAATGAACCATCATTTAATAGCCCACACACTTAGAGACGTGTGGTGCCTATTAACCGATTACAACAATGTTGCAATCGGTAATTAGAGACTCTCCAAGGTGGCCGTCGTTCGACTACCGACCATGCGGCGGTCGGCCATCTTGGATCCTTTGTTTCCTCAGCGGTGTTTGGTCGTCGAGTGCATGGTACTAAAAACGGATACACGACGGCACGAACACCGCTGAGCTTCCAGGCCGTTCGGTATCCTGTTCCCTTACATGTAATCGGTCTTTTGAAGAGATGTTTTAATGAATGTGTTTTTCGTGCGGCGTTCGGTTGTTTTAGCTGGGATCTGAGCGGTAATCTCACGAATGATGCGCTCAGACCCCAGCTATTTACCGAACGTCCATTCGTTTAAATAGACCGTATATTCAAAGAGTTATACATTTTAATATGAATTGTAGGTTCTGCTGCACGGAGGGATAATCCACTTAACGGTACATTCCTGTGGGAGGATCCCTCTCGTGCAGCAGTGCATGATGGGAGAAATGTCCTGTACAATAAGTCCCCCATGTAGTCCCCTCTGGGAATGCCCCTGGGAGGGGACTCAGGAAACCCCTTGCATGGGGTTGAAATAAAGACCTCAGTTGACTCCCAGCCTATGTGTCGTCTAGTTCTTGGGAAGGAAGGGTTACTACAGTGCTACTTGGATTACTGCATGCTGATTCCCCTGGATTATCCTTTGTTGTTCCTGGTACCCAGCGGAGATATCGTGGATTATACTGCCTCTCCGCTACAGGCAGAGTACAGAATAGAGTCCTAACCTCAACATCTGAGGAAAGGGATTTAGGGGTGATTATTTCTGATGACTTATAGATAGGCAGACAATGTAATAGGAAATGCTAGCAGAATGCTTGGTTGTATAGGGAGAGGTATTAGCAGTAGAAAGAGGGAAGTGCTCATGCCATTGTACAGAACACTGGTGATACCTCACTTGGCGTATTGTACGCAGTACTGGAGACCGTATCTTCAGAAGGATATTGATACCTTAGAGAGGGTTCAGAGAAGGGCTACTAAACTGGTTCACGGATTGCGGGATAAAACTTACCAGGAAAGGTTAAAGGATCTTAACATGTATAGCTTGGAGGGAAGACAAGACAGGGGGGATATGATAGAAACATTTAAATACATAAAGGGAATATACACAGTAAAGGAGGAGACTATATATATAAAAAAAAAAAAAAAAAATACCACTACACAAGGATATAGTCTTAAATTATAGGGGCAAAGGTTTAAAAATAATATCAGGAAGTATTACTTTACTGAGAGGGTAGTGGATTCATGGAACAGCCTTCCAGCTGAAGTGGAAGAGGTTAACACAGTGATGGAGTTTAAGCATGCGTGGGATAGGCATAAGGCTATCCTAACTATAAGATAAGGCAGGGACTAATGAAAGTATTTAGAAAATTGGGCAGACTAGATGGGCCGAATGGTTCTTATCTGCCGTCACATTCTATCTTACCACTAGGACTCCTGCAGTTATGGCTTCGGTCTGAGATGGCTCTTCTCAAGGTACAATAGCATCTTTCAACCACGAGGAACCTCTATTAGCGAGAATGTTCTTTCTACTAAGCTGTGCAATTAACAAGGCTACCAACAGAATTTTGACTTTGTTTCCTTCTTTTTGCAAGGAAAAGTGTTTAGATAAAAATGGTCTGCACACAGGATTTTTCATTCATGCTACAATATTTGGATAATTAGTGGAATACAGCAAATTAAAGACTTCCCTGCAGAATCTGGGTCACTTATTTAATAAAATAGCTAATTTCTTCTTCAGCAAAAGAAGTGAAGTTCTCTAGACTGTGAAGCTAACATTCCACAATCCTCTGATGCAGACGCGCAGAATCTGAAATCTTAAGCAGCAGAAGGAAGGTCAGCAAATTGTGACCATGACAAGAATAGGTGTCACTTTTATTCATTTAGCACAAGAGGAACCCTTAGACCTGGCGTCCTGTAAAGACCGATTACAACTAGCACAAATTTTTCTGAGGACAGTATCAGCTTTTAAGAACTAAATGGCTAGTAATATTACAAAATAAAGATTGCTTCCCCTTTTCCAATTTCAGGGAGTTTTTGGAGTTGAAACCAAGCTCCTGCTGTGGTCACTTTGAGGTCCGGTAGCCAGACTGGCCTTTAAATATCTTTAGGATCATGAAAAGTTATGGTGGAGAAAAACAAAATGTGATTGAAAACCACTTACACCTGATGTCTGTGGATAGTTAATACAATGTTAAACAAAAATCTGCACACCAGTCAAGCCAAATTACTTGCTTTTCCCACAGAAATCACAAATTTGCAGTAATGTTACTACCGCAAAGGATTCTGGGCGGGCATATGCAAATTAGTTCAACAAAGAATCACATTTTTGCCTTATTCCATTTTAAGCATGGATTCCTTTGAGTCTGTGTTGGCTGTATACAACAGCTTTGAAACACAACTTAGGAAAAGCAAGTCTTATGGCTTGGCTGGTGTGCAGAATTTTGTTTAACATTGTAATAACTATTTATGATCCTGATTAGTCATTGCCTGCTCTGTTCACCTTGTAGTTCAGTAGCCATATCTCTATGATCCTTAAGTACAATCTGAGAGATAGAAGATATTCCTATATCCACAGTGGAGCACTAACAGTGAATACATTAGAAAAGGGGGGATGACTTACCCAGTCTACATATATAAGTATATACAGAAGGTAATATCTAGTACATACAGAGCAGAAAAAAATAAATATAGTGCAGATGGTATTGGATTACAATAGTGTAGAGTGCTTTAAGATTGGGTCACTCACATGTAATGGAGCCTATACAAATTGGCTCTGTATATAGGGCAGATGGTATTGGATTACAATAGTGTAGAGTGCTTTAAGATTGGGTCACTCACATGTAATGGAGCCTATACAAATTGGCTCTGTATATAGGGCAGATGGTATTGGATTACAATAGTGTAGAGTGCTTTAAGATTGGGTCACTCACATGTAATGGAGCCTATACAAATTGGCTCTGTATATAGGGCAGATGGTATTGGATTACAATAGTGTAGAGTGCTTTAAGATTGGGTCACTCACATGTAATGGAGCCTATACAAATTGGCTCTGTATATAGGGCAGATGGTATTGGATTACAATAGTGTAGAGTGCTTTAAGATTGGGTCACTCACATGTAATGGAGCCTATACAAATTGGCTCTGTATATAGGGCAGATAATATTGGATACTAGAGTGTATTTCACTCACATGTAAAGAGTTCTTTTGGAGCCTCAGGAATCTTAATTTTTCATTAATGACAAGTCTTTGTACACTATGTTTAAGCCAATGTTCTACCCAGGGGAGGGCTGGCAGCCTTAGGCCTGGGGGGCAAAACCAGTCAAGTGGCCCATTGCACCACCAAATAAGTTCACCATCCATGCCCGCCTTTTCCTGGTTTTATAACGGATATTGATGTTATGCTAATCAGTAGCTCTTTGCCATACCCGCTCCTTCACGGCTCTGACTTTCAATGTTGTCAGAGTGCATGCTGAGAATCTCTGAGCCTGTGCTCTGACTCCCTAACTGAGCGCCAGAACTATGAGGGAGAGGCTATAATCTGACTGCACCTACTGCTGGTGCGCACCAGTGGACCACCAGCGAATCATTTAAATTGAATAGGCTGGTGTTGGCCGCCGGGCGCCTCTGTTGTCATGGCACCCTGCGTGACCGCACAGCGTGCACACCCCAACGGCTGGCCCTGCTGACACACACTGATGTTACTACTTAGACATCCCTCAATATTAATACAGACATCAGAGTAAACACCAATAAACTGTGGAAACAGAGCTGATCCCCCCCAAATTCATAAAGATTTGCTTAGTGGATTTGTTGTAAGATTAAATCATTCCTCCTCCTCTCTCTCTCCCATGCGCTGCTCTGTAGGCTGGGAGGAAGTGAAGAGTAATCACAATCTCCCAGCACAGCGGCACCTGTGGCTGCATAGGGAACAGCTTTTTAATGTAATGCTTGCAGGACGGCCAGCTGCCGCAAACCTCTTTGTTCCCGTCTCTGCAAAGGGCTCCAGGCACTGCATGTTGTGAGTGTGAGCCACTGTAAATTAGGGGCAGAGGGAACTTGCACTGCGGTAAAGACGGGTCTGGGCAGGAGGAGAGAGCAGTTCAATCAGTGCACTCTCCTCCTGTGGGTCACCAGTAGACTGGTGCACCTGCCCAGGACCAGAGCCGGTGCAAGGATTTTTGCTGCCCTAGGCAAAATAAAAATTTGCCGCCCCCCATATGACATCACAATGCCCCACCTATATTATCTGCCATATGAACTAATGCCAATGCTGCACACAGTGTGTGTTTACATTAAAAAGCCTGCAGGGACCGGCTATAGACACCAGAACCACTTCATTAAGCTGAAGTGGTTTTGGGGACTATAGTGTCCCTTTAATGTGAGGTAAATTATAGATTAGTGTCACTAATAATATACTAGATTGCCTACTTACAACCAGATGAGGATGATGATGGGCTGCAGTTTGGCTCCACTGGTCTGGTGTAGAACAGGTTCTCTGAAGGCTGTTTGTAACTGTGGTCACAAAATTCAAAGTTCTAGTAGAATGGGAAGCAGCTCCATTTTTTGGGGACCCCTTAAACAGCTCAAGGTCTGGGTCCCAGGGCCTGACGGTGAGTATGCCCATAAGGCCCACCTAAAAGTTCACCTCCCCCCCTCCCTGTGTTCTCCTCACCTCCCCCCCTCCCTGTGTTCTCCTCATCTCCCCTTCTCCCCCTCCTCCCTGTGTCCTTCTTACTCTTCCTCCTCCTCTCTGTGTTCTTCTTACTCCCCCTGTTCTTCTTAACCCCCCGTTCTTCTTAATCCCCCAACCCCCCTGTTCTTCTTAATCCCCACCCCCCTGTTCTCCCAACCCCCCCCTTCTTAATTCTCCCTTCCCCATTTTTACCCTCCCCTTCCCCATTCTTCTTAATTCCCCCCTTCTTCTAATCCCTCCCCTTCTTCTTAATCCCCCACCCTTCTTCTTACCCCCATTCCTATTAATCCCTCTCCTCCTCCCCTGTGCGTGGCGAGCTGCTCCGTGCCGGACTGATAGAGGTGCAGTCTTACAGGAAACAGAAACTCTCAGGTTCGATGCGAGTTTCTGTTTGTAACGGACACTAGGAAGTGCACACTCAGCGTGCGCCTTCCTATCAGTCCGGCCGGCACCGCGGACCGGAGAGCAGCTCGGCCACGCTACAGGGGAGGGGAGGAGAGGAGCAGCCGCAGCCGCCTGAGGCTCTTCACAGAGCGCTCAGGCGGCTGCAGCATTTAAAGGGCTGGCCCTGCAGCGGCCGGTCTGAAAATGATTTGGGGTGGCCTGGGGGGCAATTGCCTCCCTGCCCCCCGGCCCAGCCCGCCCCTGGTTCTACCGAAGAACAATAATTTTTATCTAGACCGATTTCTTTGAGTTTGAAAAATCTATTGAGTGGAATTGTATTAAATGCCTTGGCAAAACTCAAGTAGATCACATCCACTGCAACACCCTGATCTATACTTCTACTTCTTCGTAGAATGCAATTAGGTTAGTTTGACATGACCTGTGCTTCATAAAACCATGCTAATTTTTGCCAATAATCTGTTTTAGTTATGTATAGTTGAAAGTCGACCCGTAATTTGTCAGCTGACTATGCAACAGAATCAAACCGGATGGAAACAGGAAGAAGACATAAAGAACAGAACTCTAATGTTGCCTCGAGCCGGAGTCCAATGACATATTCTGGAATGGTGGTTCTGCGTAGAACCCATAGCCACACTGATAATGAACATTATTGTAACAGCACCCCCAGGCATAAAAGGGCTTAACAGCCGTTTAGGAGATATTCCCCTTCCAGATATACGGGCAGCTACTGTAGACACCAATCCACTGAACCGGAGAAGCATACGAATGCTCTCAAACATATGAATGCTGTAAACAGCCGAATAGGAAAAAAAACATACGAACAGTTTACACTCCTGGCAATAGGTCTGAAACAGCATACAATCCAATTCCCCCCAAGAACGAGATGACACTTTGTTTTGAGGGTCAAACAGACTCAGCCAGAGCTGTGGGTTTATTGTTCTTATATACACATTCTTACACATTAGTACCACCCACAGGGTTTTGTAAAACAACCAATAAACACGTACAATACACTCAGACACTCCCACAGAAAATCCTCCCCTCTGCCTGTGATACAATTACCTTACACAATGGGTTAATGTAATTATCACAGGCAGGAAAATACACAGTTTTACACAATGTTCATAACTTTAAAAGTATGCATCACATTCACATAACTTACATTTTCAGAATCAGCATACTCCAAATACAAACATACATCAAAATCATCCAACTTGGTCCATTGGTTCAAAAGACAGATCGTAGTCCTTTGTGACCAAAGGAAGCATGGCTTTTCTGCCCAAAACCAGGTCCACAGAGTCTTCTATCCTGGAGATAATTGGGAAGTAATCCAATTATCTCCAAGGACAGAGGCAAAACTCCATTAGCCACATGGTAGACAATTATCCCCTTTCTATAATTGTCAAGCACTGCGGAATTTGATGGCGCTATATAAATACCATAAATAATAATAATAATATGTTGGCGCTAAATGCAAATAATAATGACCATTCCTCTGGGTGGTGTAAACAAATAGCAGTTAAACCAGAAACACTGTCAGCAGCTCACCATGCAGGAGAAGGATATGCAGCTGCAACTGTGCAGCTATTGCATAAAACAACATATCCCCAGATAGCTTAGATCTGAGCGCACATTATTACTGAATGGCGCTCAGATCACATACATTTGCCATAGAGCCAAAGTCTTTCACATAGTCTTTCGTTATACTAATGGGCTCCATGGCATAGCTATCTGGGGTATCACTGTTCAAATAGGGAAAGTACCGAATGACCCGGCTTTCGTGTCTTTGCAGGGGAAAATCAAGCGTTTCAACATGGGGCCATAGTCCAGAGGAAGCAGGCGAGCAACCAGGCTCCTCCAATGCCCAGTGGCAGGGTTGGAACAGTCACAATTATCATTATCACATTAACAATCTCTACTCCATTAACCCGGCTCCCCCACTAACTATCCATCACTGAAGCTAGGAACGGATACCAATAATATGGAAAGGTAAATTATTTTTACTGTGGGTGACATGGGACAGCGACCGCTGCCTCTCTACCACTACAATCAACTGTAATAATACACAAGTCTCTCTTTGCCGCATGAAACTACATGGAAATCTTTAACCATACACGGCTGGTTAGAGTGGTGGACACATCGCTGCCGTAGAACTGGGAAACACAGGTTGGAACCTGATCAGATCACCTTACCAGTAAGTGTTCCCGGGCATCTAACGATATATTGTTAACTTGTTTGAGCAGGGCCTTCTTCACCTTTAATTATCCCCTTTCTATAATTGTCAAGCGCTGCGGAATTTGATGGCGCTATATAAATACCATAAATAATAATAATAATAATAATAATAATAATAATATGTTGGCGTTAAATGCAAATAATAATGACCATTCCTCTGGGTGGTGTAAACAAATAGCAGTTAAACCAGAAACACTGTCAGCAGCTCACCATGCAGGAGAAGGACCCTAAACGGGACTCGCAGGAGCTGTATGGGACAGTTCACCCGCTGGCAGCCAATGGTTAGTTTGTAGACATATTTCACAGACTGACCACGGAACGAGGGAGGTGCAGCCAGTGGCAATGTCTCACTATAGGAATCTGGAAAAGAAAAATCAGGCAGGCAGTTAGTCAAGTATTTCTGATTTATTTTTATTATTTACCTTCATTTTTTCTGTAGTTACTACCAATATTTTTTGAGGTTCCCCTCCAAAAATATTTTATTACGCTTTTACTTTCCTAAAACATTGTTTAGTTTTTTTTAGTGTCCCTTTAACACTGGGTAAAGAATAGTTATATGTGTAAATAAACTCCCATTGTTTTCATTCATTGGTATCCCCTGGAATCCAGATGTGGCTCATTTTGGTAAATAGTGTAATATACTGTAGTGTGCATCAAAAGTATTATCCATACATACAAAGTTATTAAAACGTGCCCAACGTCATTACGTTAGGACATCATGACGGAGGGGACAGAACACAGGGAAGCTCAAACAGCAATGAAGATGACGTCAGAAGGATGAGCCACGTCCTCCTATATAAACAGGAATCTCTCCTGTTGAACCAGGGCCAATGAAGGGACAGTCCCGGAAGGCAAGTGCCCTGAATCCGATAAGCATTGAGAAAAACTGAGAAATTCAAAGGACTCCTAAACAGAACTAGCTCCTAATTCTACATCAACTTTTTGGTGAGGTCTAACTGATTAGATGGGCAGACTAGATGGGCCGAATGGTTCTTATCTGCTGTCACATTCTATGTTTCTATTAGAGTGTAGCAGGATTACAGATTGGGACTCATTTTTTACATAAGGATATCAGTGGAAAATCATCAGTTGATCTGAAATGAACTTTATAGATCTGTTAATAAGAAGTGCTTTGCACTATTTGGAGTTGTTTCAGTACTATAGGCAGATTGGAAGTATTGAATGGCCTTCTTGATTTAAGTACAAACAAATATCTGCTCACGTGGTGATGGTTGAGGTTTAATCAGCATTTGCACTTTTATCCAATCTTGTGGCAATATATTTATCAATAAAGGTCAAGCATTTATATATTATTATACAAAAAAAAGTCCTGTGCTCAGACTCCCACTATGCCTGGGTGGCAGCAATGACCATTGTACACATCAGCCCCAAAACATCAGTTTGCTCCAGATACACGTTGGGCAGATCTCACATGCTAGAAAAGGATTTGGAAAAGCCTTATTTGTTGTATCAGAACTAAGCCCCTCTTGGCAGGGAGAGTGGATGCTGGATACTCGTTGCTCGATGACCCTTACATTCCAATACAAGTTCACTGCACTCAGACATTGCATTACTTACAAGATTTAGTCTCTCCAGGATCCAGGCGGAGGTCACAAAATAAGATTTTGGGAGGAGTAGACAAAATGCATTGACCTCTCTCACCTGAAATGAGTCAATAGGCAAAACATGTTTTTAAAAATTAATCATCAGCAGGATGGAAGGGCTGCCGTACACATCATTAAATCAACATGAGAAGATACATTAAGTGTTAGATGGAAAAATGTCTAATAAGCAGCGAGATTAAAGAAGTTATAAACAGAAAGTAAAAATAAATCAGAGGGAAGGACTGTGCAACACAGAAGGATGGAAATAATAAAACAGAAATGGGATAACAGAGGAAGGAAGACGGGATAGAATAACGGGACTCCGGGAATGATCTAAAGATAGAATAACGGGATAAGGGGAATAAACTAATAATAGAATAATGAGACTCCAGGAATGATCTAAAGATAGAATAACGGGACAAGGGGAATAAATTATTTATTTATTTATAAAATATTTTACCAGGAAAGATACATTGAGATTTCTCTCGTTTTCAAGTATGTCCTGGGTCCACAAATCATTGCATTGTTACATTAGGTACAACAAAATACAAAAACAATATTAATACACAATATATACAAAATTTAACATAGAACAGGCAGGAAATATATAATCAACCATGACACGTGCATTCTGTTTTGAGGTATGTAGAGAGGGATCTCTTAAATGACTTTAGGCTTAGGGAAGATTTTAAATTGTGCGGGAGGTCGTTCCACAATTGCGGCGCTCTGTAGGAGAAGGAGGATCGGGCCGCTTTCTTTTTGTATTGAGGTAGACTAAGTAAAGTGCTTGTACTGGATCGGAGCTTATAGAAAGTGGGAACAGCTGGGGAAAGCATTTTGTTCAGGTAGGGTGGGAGTTTCCCAGAGAAGCTCTTAAAAACAAGGCTGGAAAGATGAAGGGTGCGTCTGGATTCCAGCGACAGCCAGTTTAGTTCCTTTAGCATGTCACAATGATGGGTCCTGTAATTACATTGTAGCACAAATCGGCAGAACGAGTTATACAATGTGTTGAGTTTATTAATGTGGGATTGCGATGCAGACGCATATACTACATCCCCATAATCAATGATTGGCATCAGCATTTGCTGTACAATCTTTTCCTTTACTGTAGGGCTTAGGCAGGCTTTGTTTCTGTACAGGGCACCTAATAAATAAATAATAAATAAATAATAGAATAACGGGACAAGGGGAATAAACTAATAGAATAACAGGACTAGGGGAATAAACTAATGATAGAATAATGGGACTACGGGAATAAACTAATAATAGATTAACGGGACAAGGGGAATAAACTAATAATAGAATAACGGGACTAGAGGAATAAACTAATAATAGAATAACGGAACAAGGGGAATAAACTAACAATAGAATAACAGAACTAGGGGAATAAACTAATAATAGAATAACAGCACTCGGGGAATAAACTAATAATAGAATAACGGGACAAGGGGAATAAACTAATTATAGAATAACAGGACAAGGGGGAAAAATAATAACAGAATAACGGGACAAGGGGAATAAACCAATAGAATAACGGGACAAGGGGAATAAACCAAAAGAATAATGGGACTCCGGGAACAAACTAATAATAGAATTACGGGACTAGGGCAATAAACTAATAATAGAATAACAGGACAAGGGAAAAAAATAATAACAGAATAACGGGACAAGGGGAATAAACCAAAAGAATAACGGGACTAGGGGAATAAAACTAATAATAGAATAACGGGACAAGGAGAATAAACTAATAATAGACTAACGGGACAAGGGGAATAAACTAATAATAGAATAACGGGATTAGGGGAATAAACGGACTAGGGGAATAAACAAATAATAGAATAATGGCACAAGGGGAATAAACTATTAATAGACTAATGGGACTAAGGGAATAAACTAATAATAAAATAACGGGACTAAGGGAATAAACTATTAATAGACTAATGGGACTAAGGGAATAAACTAATAATAAAATAACGGGACAAGGGGAATAAACTAATAATAGAATAACAGGACTAGGAGAATAAACTAATAGAATAACGGGACATGGGGAATAAACTAATAATAGAATAATGGGACAAGGGGAATAAACTAATAATAGAATAATGGGACAAGGGGAATAAACTAATAATAGAATAACGGGACTAGGGGAATAAACTAATAGAATAACGGGACAAGGGGAATAAACCAAAAGAATAACGGGACTAGGGGAACAAATTAATAATAGAATTACGGAACAAGGGGAATAAACTAATAATAGAATAATGGCACAAGGGGAATAAACTATTAATAGACTAATGGGACTAAGGGAATAAACTAATAATAAAATAACGGGACTAGGAGAATAAACTAATAGAATAACGGGACACGGGGAATAAACTAATAATAGAATAATGGGACAAGGGGAATAAACCAATAGAATAACGGGACTAGGGGAATAAACTAATAGAATAACGGGACAAGGGGAATAAACCAAAAGAATAACGGGACTAGGGGAATAAACTAATAATAGAATAACGGGACTAGGGGAATAAACTAATAATAGAATAACAGGACATGGGGAATAAACTAATAATAGAACAACAGGACTAGGAGAATAAACTAATAATAGAATAACGGGACTATGGGAATAAACTAATAATAGAATAACGGGACTATGGGAATAAACTAATAATAGATTAACGGGACAAGGAGAATAAACTAATAGAATAAAAGGACAAAGGGAATAAACTAATAATAGAATAATGAGACTAGGGGAATGAACTAATAATAGAACAACGGGACTAGGGAAAAAACGAATAATAGAATAACGGGAGAAGGGGAATAAATTAATAATAGAATAATGGGACAAGGAGAATAAACTAATAATATAATAACGGGACTGGGGAATAAACTAATAATAGAATAACTGAACTAGGGGAATAAACTAATAATAGAATAATGGGACAAGGGGAATAAACCAAAAGAATAACGGGACTAGGGGAACAAATTAATAATAGAATTATGGAACAAGGGGAATAAACTAATAATAGAATAATGGCACAAGGGGAATAAACTATTAATAGACTAATGGGACTAAGGGAATAAACTAATAATAGAATAACTGAACTAGGGGAATAAACTAATAATAGAATAACGGGACTGGGGAATAAACTAATAATAGAATAACTGAACTAGGGGAATAAACTAAACACAGAGTAATGGGACAAGAAAAATGATTTAAATATAGAGTAATGGAGTAATAGAGGAATGAACTAAAGAACAGAATAACGGATCTAGGGAAATGAACTAAAGACAGAGTAATGGGTCAAAGGAATGAACTAAAGGGAAATGGACCAAGGAAAAGACCTAAAGATAAAATAATAGGACTATGGAAATAGGCTAAATATCGGATAATGGGGCTAAAGGAAAGAACAACAGATCAGATAATGGGACTCGGGCAATTAATCAAATATGTCATAATGCAGCAAGTAAGGTCGGGAGTTCTGGGCTGGCCACACATGGGCTCCACTTTGGCATGGGGTGTCTGCCTAAACCTGGGTTACTGGGTTACTAGACAACCTACTGCAAAATGTGATATGGGCTTATTCACTATAAACCATACTGAAAAACAAATTGCAAAATGTAATAAAAAATCTCCATCTACTGCTATAATGTTAAAATACCGTATATACTCGTGTATAAGTCGATCTCATGTATAAGTCGAGTCCAGTTTTGTGACCAACAATTGTGAAATATGCTATGCCTCGTGGATAAGTCGAGGGTAAAACTTGGGGCTATGAAATTCTGTGATTTTTATAATTATATACACACACACTCATACAAACAAACACTCTGCATTATATATACACACACTCATACAAACAATCTGCATTATATACACACACTCCTACAAACACACACTCTGCATTATATACACACACACACCCATACAAACACACTCTGCATTATAGACACACAC
>OW240916.1:328528450-328617450 GCA_933207985.1 Pelobates cultripes
GCATCCTTTAACGGAGGTACCCAGTCGGGGTGCCAGGTGATCCGTTACAGGCGGTGTTTGCCTGTGAACGCATGGAACTAAAAACGGATACGCAAACAGGCGAACACCGCTGAGACCTCCAGGAGCTCGTAAGTTCGTGCTGGAACTAAAAGGTGCTGAACTTAAAGGTGTACCCCCTGTTTTTGGGGTACATCCAGAAAGTGGTTAAAATTGTGTCTGTTTTAATTGTTATATGTTATCTGAGGGGAGGAGACGTGGGGGTTGAACCATGTATGTAATTGGCTGTTGTGATAATTATGTGGGTGTAGCCTTACAGAGGGCACTATTGCATAAAAGGAGACCCCTGTCAATAAACATCAGTTCTACTTGACCCTTCAAAACGTAGCCTCGTCTCGTTCTTGGAGGAGATTTATGGTACCGTTACTCTGCCTCATTTTACAGCACTCCTGGATTATACACTTGGATATCGTGGATGGGAATAAGAACTCCATTACTGCACAGCATCTTGCCTAGAAAAGGACGTCTCCAACGGCAGGTACCCCCCTATAGCAGGGTAGCCGTTACAATTATTAAAGCAAGATAGACTTACCCAGGCTTCTCTGAATACTCTGCCCCAGGATCAGAGGGGGTTATTTGATGTACACAAGGGGAATTTTTTTAAGGTATCTCCAACCCCACATCAATGTAAATATTTGCAGCCCTTATAGTATCCTCCTGATATGGTACTAATATGTAACTAACTCAGTTAGTCCTGCTCCTGCAGGCTGATTACGGAGTTATTCAGATGAAGAGAGGCTGAACTTCATCTGTTAAGCCCATGGTACACATGGGAAGGTGGCCTAAATTTTTTCTTAGAAAGTTCATAAAAAAAAGATTGTGGGATAGAGGGAAGAGGGACCTTAAGTCAGTGGTGTAGTTAGGATTTGTGCTGCCCTAAGCAGGACGGTGCTCGGGCACCCCCCCCCCCTAATTTAAATTTCCCCACCCCTTCTTGTCAGCAAAGCCTCGGCTCGGTCCCATGGTGCTTTATCACATTGTTAGTACCAGTCATGGCGACTCTGAGAGCCTGGGGGATACGGTATAATCGATCTGGATGACATGGGACCCCATCATCCTGTGATGTCTTAATGTTTCTCATGGTCCTTCTGCTGTAGGATCTGTGATTCGTAATCAACATGGAGAAGTCATACCTGGTGCACTTTTGGTCATAGTTACATAGCTGAAAAGAGACTTGCGTCCATCAAGTTCAGATTTCCTCACATTTGCTTTTTTGCTGTTGATCCAAAAGAAGGCAAAAAAACCCCAGTTGGAAGCACTTCCAATTTTGCAACAAACTAGGAAAAAAAATTCCTTTTTGACCCCAAAATAGCAGTCAAATTAATCCTTGGATCAAGAAGCTATTACACTACATTGAAAAATTATATCCTTGAATATTCTATTTTTGCAAGTATGCATCTAGTTGTTGTTTCTAGTGTGGTTTCTGAGCTTCATGGATTTGACTCGGGCAGTGCTCTGTCTCCCTCTCTCCAAGGTGGCCACGATCAGGAAGGATGTAAGACGCTTGCTCTGAAGCCCTCTGGTCACTTTGTGGGAACTGACACAGATGATGGGTCTACCCTCATCCTCCATTTGAGCCTTCTTCCCAGGAAGAGGCCCTACTACACCTGATGGCTCGCTATCTCAGGACTTCAGCTTCCTGCGGCCTGGTGGTGCTCTTTCCAGACAAGGTGCGCCTGGAACTTCATTGGTGGCTTCGATACATGGGGGCCTGGCATAATGAGACTATTAAGGCTCCTCTCTGGATTTTATCCAGAATTTCTCCTTGCACTGTTGGGAGGCCAACAATTGGCAGCTTAATTCTTTGTGTTTCACTTGTTGGACTTTATGGTGAACAGAACCTCGCCACCAGCTTTTGGAGTGGCCTGCTTGCCAGCCTCCTGCCAAAAGACTATGGGCCAGGTCAGCGATTGTAAAGACCCATATTTTATTCCTCCTGGTTCAGCACTTACCATAGAACTTAACGCAAGTTCACTGGCGGCCGTTCACATGGACCAAAACCGCGAATAGACTTCAGGGGAACTTAGTCGCGAATGCCCTGGAACTATTTTTGGCATGAAAACTTTGCATTTCCCCGTCTGTCCCCCAGCGGCACTTAGCCACGATTCTATGTAACCGGGACCATGTGTGCGGTCGGCCAAAACCATGATTTCCAGGAAATTCCTGAACCGAAATGGGTGATTTTTGAATATGTTGTTTACCCAGATCAGGGCTATCAGGGGATATAACTTGTGGGTGTTTTGTATGTTTTAAAGGTATTTTTAGGATTGTATAAAAATGTGTGTTTTTGTGTCTGGAGATAATTGAGTTAATACAGTACTTGACTCAATTATCTTCCAGGTACAGAGGAGGGATTGACCTAGTTTGTATGGGAGTGTCCTGGATCTGAGAGCCAATGTGATTGTGTATTTGTTTCTACTGTGATTTACTCTCAGGCCATTAAAGTCAGTTCACTTCACCCTCAACACAGAGCCTCATCTCGTGATTGCAGGGACCAGATATACCTGCTTTGGATTGCTATACTGGCTATAATCACTAGCTCTTGTAAGAGTTACACAGCTATACCTGCTAAACTCTCTGGAGTAGGAGAGGTCCACGCACTGGAAGCTGGATCCTCGGCTTGGGTCCAGGGTGGGTGGAGGACAGTGAGACCCCAGCCAAGCTATGGCAGCTAAGGGGCTACGGTGTTTATGGTGTCTGGTGCTTATAGCACTCCAGGCTACTATAAAGCAGTGATTGGCGGAGGCACCAAGTCCGGGTGTCAGGTGGTCCATCACAGACTTCCTTTGGGGTTCACTCCATCTGGACCTCTTCATGTCCAGGGCGAACTGCTCCTGGTTCCTCAGCTGGCTCCTGGTTTTCTCTTGACGCTGCAATGGATGCATTCATCCAGATCTGGCCACTCATGGAGGAATATACATTACTGCCTTTCTCCATGATACATAGGAATTTCCATCACACCAAGCTTTTCAGAGTGTAGATACTCTTGATTTCACCACTGTTGAGGAGTCAGCTGTGGTTCCCTCTACATCTGGGGTTTGTTGTGCGAAGACCCGTTATTGCTTCCTGCTTCCTGCCTCCTCTAGCTCCTTTGAAATCCGGCTGGGATCCTGCACATGTTGATGTTCGAGAGTTGCCCTGGGACTGTTGGACTCTGGGCGCTAGCAAATATGAAACATCAAAACAAATTGGGGGGGAGGGATATTCGCCTCCTGTCTTGCCATAAAATGTAAATAACTCCTTCACCAAGACTAGAATAATCCCTAATTTGTAGTACTTTTGTGGGGTTTTATGTATTTTTAGGGTACTTTTGGGGTGTTTTTAAAAAGTATGTTTTTTTTCTATGCTTGGAGATAATCGGATTAGATTAGTACAGTTCCTGATTCAATTATCTCCCAAGCACAGAGGGGAGGGATTGTGTGTTTGTATATGGGAGTGTCATGAATTTAACCATTGAGGTTATTGGTCTGTGACTTGGTGCTGCAGTTCCCTACAAGGTCCAGGTGGGAGTGCCCCTTGCATGGGGACTTGCATATAAGGCCAGTGGTGGCTGCCATTAAACAGAATGCTTTACCCCTTCATGAAGTCTTGGCTCATGTTTGGGGGATTGGAGGACTACATACACTATGGGGATTGCTATATCACAATACTCCTCTGAGTATAATCACTAGCTCTTATAAAAGCTGTTCCTGCTACGCTCTCTGGACTAGGAGAGGCCTACCCACTGGAAGCTGGATCCTGGTCTTGGGTACAGGGTGGGTGGAGGACGGCGAAACCCCCAACCAAGCTGCGGCGGTTCATGGGGTTTACGGTGGTTATGGTGTTCCAGTGCAGTGCTTATGGTACTCGCAAGTACCGTAAGCAGCGATTGACGGAGGTACCTGGTCGGGGTGCAGGCGGTCCGTCACAGTTAGTTTCTTTTGGAACTGTGTGTCCTGTGTGGATTTTTAGAGATACCAGTAACAAGAGTCTTCGGACCTTTTGGTTGGCTGCAAGATCCCTTTAACGTGGGAAAAGTCAAAAAGAGCTAGACCTGAGAGCAGCAAGTGTCTTTGTAAAGACAGGAGCTATCACAGTCCAGGCAGAGGGGACAACTCCTGCCTGGATAGAGAGCTTAGGCCAAGCTTAGGCGACTGGGGTTGAAGCGCTCCAGGGTCCCGGCAAGTGGCTAGAAGGCGAACTGGACAGGGGTACTTGGTCAAAGTAGCTCCATCACACTTAGATAAAGCACTGCCCAGGCGATTGACGTACCTCACCACCAGTTTGTTGTCCATTCATAGTAGGATGCAACAATCCATGAGATCCTTGGTCAGGCTTCAGTTCGCAAAGGATCCTGCTATCAGTTCCAGGCAATTGATGTACATCTGTCCTATGGAAGGTTTTAATGTTGTGGCTGAGCAGTGTATAAACGTAGTGAGTTCTCATTGCTGGTACTACTGAATGGGCCACTGAATCAGTCAAAAACTGTGAGGAAGCCTTAACACAACCGTTCCCTCACACATTCAGATACAAGAGTCAGATGTTGGGCGAGACCAAGATGGGCACCAGAATATGACAAGGGCCTTAGCAACTAGCCGCTCCCCTTTGTCAAGCTGCCCTTGACAAAGGGGGAAGCTACAGTGCCAGGAAACAATTTTTTTTTTTTTTGCACTATAGTTTCCCTTTAATGAAGGAATACAAAATATGAAGCCTCCTGTCATGCTGTAAAATTGATTCACTTTCTGATTGTGAAAATGCTATTAATATTTGGAAGATATAGGACAAATATGGCAAGAGATATTAGAGTTTGATTGTCATGACATGTCTCACACATCATCAGTCACCAAGGGGTTAAGAAGCAAACAGTCATTCTTTCATTATACACCTAAAAAACCCCAAAATTGCGTGGTGTAAAAAGCGTGCACAATACAGACTAAAATACATATTCCTCTTATTGTGATTAAACACCAATATAATGCAAAGTGAGGAATATAAAAAGGTATACTCTTACAGTGATCTCAACAAACCAATAACAGCCACAGAGTAGTACTACATATGACAGACCCATCCGTATGAACTAGAATTGCTGTGTTCGTATGCCTTGTTTAAGGGAATGTATTTTTCTGTCGAACGGAACTACCGAACGGACGGCCACCCAGAAGAGAAATGTGCTGCTGGTTAACCTATTGATCCCAATTAGAACGTTGCGGTTAACCACAGACACTTCTCAATTAAAACCGAATACAGGGTGGTCGTCGTTCGTATGTCGACCATGAGGCGGCGGCCATTTTAACCATGTGAAAGACCAGCGGTGTTTGACGGTTATTTCATGGAACTAAAAACTGACACTTTTTCAACCGAACACTGCTGAAGCCGTCGACCTCCCTTCTCAATCGACAAAAGTGTGCGAACACTGGCCGTTCGGGAGATTTTAAAGGCACGAATGGACTTTCCCCAGATAGCCTTCCCATGGAGTCAATCGCATACCGAAGAACTGTAATAGACTTTGGCTCTGTGGCGGAACCAACCTCGCCACTGTACACTGGAGAAGCCTGATTGCTCGCCTGCTCCCTTTAGACTATGGCCCTGCAGTTCAGCCCTGTTATTTCTCCTACTGAAAGGTTTATTCGTGTCTTTCTGCCGGGGTGTTTGGTAGATTCAATCTACCGAACAAACTACCGAACGATGGACCACCTGGGAGCTGGAGTGTGCCGTCAATTGACCACCCAGAAGCTGCGGTTAACCGCAGCTTAATTGATGAACGCTGGGTGGCCTTTGTTCGTCTGCCGAACACGTGGCAGCGGCCATTTTACCTCCCGAATGGCCAGCGGTGTTCAGCACCCAAACTATGGATCTGAAAACGGACACTTATTGGTGCGAACACCGCTGAGCCGCCAGCCTCCTTACCTTCCCATTCGGTAGCAGAACCGAAGGACTGTTCATTCGGTAGTTTAACCGGATGAACAGCATCACCCAGATAGCTAAGCCATGGAGCCTATTTGTGTAACGAAAGACTATGGGAAAGACTTTGGCTCCATGGCGATTGAACTGTATGTATGTGATCTGAGCGCCATTCGGTAGTAATGTGCTCTCAGATCTAAGCTATCTGGGGATATGTAGAATGTATATGTTTTAGGTAATAAATGTGACTGTATGTAATTTTATGTCTTTTACTGCCATGTGGTTAATGGAGTTTTGCCGCTGTCCTTAGAGATAATTGGATTACTTCCCAATTATCTCCAGGACAGAGAGGAGGGATTGTGATGTAATTGTGGGAGTGTTTAACCCCTTAAGGACACATGACATGTGTGACAAGTCATGAATCCCTTTTATTCCAGAAGTTTGGTCCTTAAGGGGTTAAAGGTGTATGTATGTGATTGGCTAAGAGCCAATATGTTTCCCAGTTTCCCATCTGGTCCCCTAGGGGACTGTCCACCAGGTGGGAGACCTGCATAAAAGCCGGGCAGGTAGCCCCAGTAAACCAGATTCTGCTTAACCCTCAAACGAAGTGTCGTCTCGTTATTGGGAGAATTGGATTGTATGCTGACTGCCAGGAGTGTAAACCTTTCAAATGGTTTTTCCTGTTCAGCTGTTTCCAGTATTCGTGAGTTTCCTGTTCGGGAGTTGGAGAATTAGTGTAGTTTGCAGTTCTGGAGATTGGTGATTGCAATAGCTGTCTGTGCATCTGAAAGGGGAATATCGCCTAAACGGGTTTTAACCTCTTGTGGGCAAAACAGTCCATTACAGACTCCATGGCGATTGAACTGTGCGTATGGGATCTGAGCGCTATTCGCCAATAATATGCACTCAGATCCAGGCTATCTGGGGATGTGTTACATGAATGTAATATGTTCGGCAGTTATAAAGTTATGTATTTTTATGTGTTTTGTGACTTGTAATTAAAATGGCGATTTGCCTCTGCTCTGGGAGATAATTGAATTACTTCTCAATTATCTCCCGAGCAGAGGGGAGGAAACTGTGATGCATGCTGGGAATATTGTGGGACTGTATGTCTGAAATGTTCCCATGTCCATCTGCTATTCCAGTCTCCCATTTGGTCCCCTAGGGGAGTGTCCACCAAGTGGGAGACCTGCATAAATACGGGCAGATAGCCCACAGTAAGCTTGGTCTCGTTATTGGGGGGGATTTTATTACCGGCGACTAGAGACTGCTATTTGGAATTATTTGCCGCTTGGAAGATATTGGCGTTCGGCTAATATTGGCAGTTCGTGTATTTGGAGCTCGTGAAGGGAAGGAGCCGTACGGGTACCGTTCGGGAGTTTGGAGTGTTCCCTGGCTGGTGGTTTGCATGGTTATACTGCATACGCTACCAGATACCATTATTGCGAACGGGGAGCATTCACTAAACGACGGTATGTACATTTATTACTGAAGGTACCGTAACACTAGAAATTAGGGATTTTTCTAGCCTTGTTGAAGGAATAATCTAAATTTTATGGCAAGACAGGAGGCGAATATAACCCCCCCACCACCATTTGTTTTGACGTTTTATATTTGCTAGTGCCCAGAGTCCAACAGTCCCAGGGCAACTCTCGAACATCAACATGTGCAGGATCCTAGACAGATTTCAAAGGAGATACCTGGAGGCAGGAAGCAATAACAGGTCTTCGTACGACAAACCCCAGATGTAGAGGGAACCACAGCTGACTCCTCAACAGTGGTGAAATCAAGAGTATCTACACTCTCAAAAGCTTGGTGTGATGGAAATTCCTATGTATCATGGAGAAAGGCAGCAATGTATATGCCTCCATGAGTGGCCAGATCTGGATGAATGCATCCATCGCAGCGTCGACTGGGTGCATCCGCCAATCGCTGCTTTATAGTAGTCTGGAGTACAATAAGCACCGGACACCATAAGCAACGTAGCCCATTAGCCGCCGTAGCTTGGCTGGGGTCTTGCTGTCCTCCTCTCACCCTGGACCCAAGCCGAGGATCCAGCTTCCAGTGGGTGGACCTCCCCTACTCCAGAGAGTTTAGCAGGTATAGCTGTGCAACTCTTACAAGAGCTAGTGATTATAGCCAGTATAGCAATCCGAAGCAGGTATAGCTGGTACCTACAATCACGAGACGAGGCTAGGTGTTGAGGGTGATGTGAACTGACTTTTATTGGACCACACTTGACCTTTTATGACAGTCCCCATGCAAGGGGCACTCCCCCCTGGAAGTGAGAGTAAACCATAGTAGAAACAAATACACAATCACATTGGCTCTCAGATCCAGGACACTCCCATACAAACTAGGGCAATCCATCCTCTGTACCTGGGAGATAATGGAGTCAAGTACTGTATTATCTCAATTATCTCCAGACACAAAAACACACATTTTTCGGTTCAGGAATTTCCTGGAAATCATAGTTTTGGCCGACCGCACACATGGTCCCATGCCCAAAACAGTTACATAGAATCGTGGCTACGTGCTGCTGGGGAACCGCAAAGTTTTAATGCCAAAAATAGTTCCAGGCCATTCGCGACTAAGTCCACCTGAAGTCTATTCGTGGTTTTGGTCCATGTGAACGGCCGCCAGTGAACTTGCGTTCGGTTCTATGGAAAGTGCTGAACCAGGGGGAATAAAATCTGGGTCTTTACAATCGCTGACCTGGCCCATAGTCCTTTGGCAGGAGGCTGGCAAGCAGGCCACTCCAAAAGCTTGTGGCAAAGTTCTGTTCACCACAAAGTCCAACACACGAAACATAAGGAATTAAGCTGCCAATTGTTGGCCTCCCACCAGTGCAAGGAGAAATTCAGATAGCCCTGATCTGGGTGACCAACATATCCAAAAATCACCCAGATCAGTTCAGGAATTTCCTGGAAGTCTTATTTTTGACCCACCGTGAACATGGTCCCATGCCCAAGACAGCTCCAGAGAATTAGGGCTAACGGTCGGTCTCTCTGTCTGGAGTACAAAAGTACATACTTCATATGAACAGAGCCTATTAAAGTGCATTGGGCAAGGTATATTGCAGGGCCCATAGTCCTGAGGCAAGAGGCTGGCGAGGTTACTTTCGTCACACTAACATACTCTGCTTTATTTGTACTCCGGACTAGCTCATATGCTCATTACATTTAGATTGGTGTGACAACTTCAATAAAATACACATAATCATATCAGACAACATACAGGAACTTATGATAACATAATGACATATTTACAAAGGGGTGAGGAAAGCAATAATAAACACAAAATAGCTCTCCTGCCTGCAGAAACAGTAATATGCAAATCTACCTAAATATGCAAATTAACAAGACTTGTTATTCTGGTAGTGCAATATAGCTGATCCTGCTAACAGATGGCACTATACAGGTTCCCTAGCCAAATCCACATAGTTGGTAACAAGCATCAGCAGGACAGGAGAGCACACAAAACATTTAACAATAAACAAATATGTTATACACACCTTGCACCTATAATGGTCACAGGGTTTCTTGGATATAGGAGTAGTCCAGGGTCCTACATAAAGTGTTTGTCTGAATCTCCTGGTGATGGTGACTCCCATCACACCAAGCTTTTGTTGGATCTGACAAAGGAAATGTATTAATTCTGCTTTCACACAAACATTACGCAGACAGTGGAATATCTGGTGGATACAACAAATCTAATGGCGGATTGGTTCACCAGACATTGAATGGACGACAGCGAGTGAATGCTGGACAGGATGATCTTCTCCCATGTAGTGGAAGCCATGGGTCCTTTTACTGGATCTATTGGCGTCACAGATGAATCGCCGGGTCCCAGGCGGACGTGTACCTGCAGAGTGGCTGATGACAGGGGCTTTACACTTTTCCTCATTTTGTGATGATTCATTGGGTGTTTATCATGTTGGTAACTCTCACCTTGTGGAGTCAGCCATTGTTCCCATCCTTTAGTCCACCAGGATCATCTCCAGCTGGTGGCTTGGACAGTTTCCAGGCATCCTGGAGTATTGAGGGCCTATCACAGATGGCGCAGACTCTCCTATGGGACTCTTGGGCCCTGTTACAAGACAAAGCTATTAATGTGACTCGTGTCTGCAAATGGGTTTCGATCCTTTTATGGCCTGTGTTTACTCTGTGTTGAATTTGTTGTCTTTGTTTCTTATGAACGGAAAGTCACCAGGTGGTAAATGTTTTTCATTCCAAGGTCACGGTAGCCCACATTATGACACAGGTTAAGGATCCTCTCGCATTTCGTCTAATGCGTGGGATCAATTTGGCTCATCCTCATCTCTGAAATATTCTTCCCTTTCGACATTTCAGTGGAAACCAGTGTTTAAACATGTGTTGTATTTCCTGTGGAGCTGGCCTGAGAATGAATGTCTCTTGCTCTATCAGCTGTCCGTAAAACTCAAAATACTGCTGTGTCTAATTTATTTTCATAGGGTCTTGGATGTGCGTGCTTTTGACGTGGATAGTTTTTCATTTACTCCCACAGAGGTTTGTTTTTCAGTTTTGCGCTGTACTAATCGGACTGGCTATGTTTTCATTGTTAGATGGTACTCTTCTTTCAGTGATTCGCAATCTGGTCAGTTATTTATGTCCTATGTGAAACCACACTGTCATATCAGTTATGACGCTTGAACGTTGGGTACATTGGCTTTTATTTTAGGTGGAGGTGGATTTTTCGTCTGGGCACATTTGGTCAAACACAGCATCTTCGTTGGCTTTTTCCACTGGGGCTTTCTTGGCAGCCATTCTTCAATAGATAGATTGGTCCAGAGAAGATACTTTTAGTTTGTTTGTTTATTTCCGTCCTGTTCCTAACGTGTCTCATTCATTACTTATTGAGCAATAAAAATGCCAACTATGAAGCCTCCCGTCATGTTGTAATATTGTAGATTATTCTAGGTTTTGTAAAGAAATAATCTTTAGGGAAACTATAATGCTAGGAATACAGTCACAAAATTAATTTCCATGGTACAAAGTCATAAAAGACATGGGAATAAAGTCAATTGACAGAAACATAAAAAAAAAAAAAAAACGAGATCCAGCAGCACTGAAATTTCAAATAATCTTTATTACAGCTTTACTTCTGTAAGGAATATTCAGATTTTCATGCCCTTAATTCTAAGCACATAAAATGGGCCCAACTATAACTTGTGGGTATGTTCCAGGCAACAATCGAGCATCGGAAATCATGTGGATGTGGTGCCAGGTCACTATTTGCAAACTAACTGCATTTAGGACTCTAGTTGTGTTTATGTTAGTGGGAAGCTAATATTAGAATATTAACGTAGGTTGTAGCACTATGATAAATCATTGTTATAACTACAGCTTATTGGAGGGGTTATGGAGCGAATCAGTGTCTGAGCAGCTCGCTTTCTTTTTAAACTGTTTTCAAGTGGTTTGACAAATAATGGGCCTCTCTTGGCACTTAAAATCTGGTGTCCGAGTTAAATGAATACACTTTAAATACTTTCCATGAAACTGTGCTTTGTATCCAAATGATTCACATAGCATGTCCGGTCATTGGGGCACTCATTATATATACATTGATTATTGTACATTAAATGAGGGATATATCTTGCACTGAATACTGAAACCTATTACAGTATATTAAACAAAGGACATATCTGGGACTGTGTACAGAACACTCATCATGGTATATTAAATAAAGGGTATATGTGGGACTGTGTACAGAACAGTCATTGCAGTATATTAAACAAAGGACATATCTGGGACTGTGTACAGAACACTCATCATGGTATATTAAATAAAGGGTATATGTGGGACTGTGTACAGAACAGTCATTGCAGTATATTAAATAAAGGGTATATCTGGGACGGTGTCCAGAACACTCATTTCAGTATATTAAATAAAGGGTATATGTGGGATTGCGCACAGGACACTCATTGCAGTATATTGAATAAAGGGTATATGAGGGACAGTGTACAGAACACTCATTGCAGTATATTAAATAAAGGACATATCTGGGACTGTGTACCAAACACGCATTGCAGTATATTAAATAAAGGGCATATGTGGGACTGTGTACAGAACACTAATTGCAGTATATTGAATAAAGGGCATATGTGGGACTGTGTACATGACATTCATTGCAGTGTATTGAATAAAGGGTATTTGTGGGACTGTGTACATAACACTCATTGCAGTATATTGAATAAAGGGTATATGTGGGACTGTGTACAGGACACTCATTGCAGTATAATGAATACAGGGTATTTGTGGGACTGTGTACAGAACACTCATTGTAGTACATTAAATAAATGGTAAATGTGGGACTGTGTACAGAACATTCATTGCAGTATATTAAATAAAGGACACATATCAAACTGTGTACAGAACACTCATTGCTGTATATTAAATATAGGATATATTTTTGTACAAACCACTCATTATAGTATGTTAAAAAAAGAGACACCTCTCCCTTAATAAACTGGTGTTCCCATAAATCTGTAATGAGGGGTTATATAATTAAATTAGACTATCTCCTTAAGAAAAACAAAGGTAGAAAATTGTCCGACTTATATATTGAATTCTATTCATGTTCCAAATTGAATAAAATACAATCTTCTTTTGAGCTGAGAACTCAGTTAAAGGATCTACAACTCCAAATTAATTTAAAGGAAGAGGAGAAAATAAGGTCAAATATAAATAAATTAAAACTAAATTACTACATCTCGGGTAATAGAGCGAGTAAGAGTCTCACTAGAAGGCTTCGTAATCAATATGCCAAAAATAGAGTAGAAAAATTGGTAGTGGATCAAACTGTATACTCCACTCCATTGGAGATTGGTCAAAAGTTTAATCAATTTTATCAAGATCTATACAATTTAAGGCTATCCCCAGAAATAAAGGACATTAAAAATTATTTATTATAGTCTCGAATTCCCAGAATTTCTTCCCAGGATCTGACCATTTTGAATAAAAAAATCTCAATGGAGGAAGTCCAATTGCAAATTGATAGATTACCTATAAATAAAACTCCTGGCCCTGATGGTTTTTCAAATCTTTATTATAAATATATGAAATCTTATCTTTTAAAACCTCTTACTGAAATGTTTAATCAAGCAGCTGAAAGTGAGACTATCCCAAAGGAATTATTACAATCAAACATTGTTCCCATTTTAAAACCGGGTAAAGATAGTACGGACCCTAAAAACTATAGACCAATTGCATTAATTAATGTTGATATGAAAATATATTCAGCTATTATAGCTGAGAGACTGAAAAGGGTCATTTTTAAACTTATTCATCCTGACCAAATAGGGTTTATCCCAGGAAGATGGGCATCAAATAACACTCGAAACTTATAGATATTATTGGTCTTGTCAATGCCAATAAGGAGCCCCTCCTGGCCCTGTCTCTGGACGCAGAGAAAGCGTTCGACAGGGTTGGGTGGGGCTATTTAAGTGAACTTCTCAATGCATACAGCTTTACGGGTTGGATTTACACCGCAATTATGATATTATACTCTGACCCTTCAGCCAGAACTGTAGGTCCTAATATTACTTCGATCTTAAAAACGGTACTAGACAGGGTTGTCCTCTGTCACCGCTTCTTTACATTCTATCTCTTGAGCCTCTTGCGGTAAATATTAGGAACAATCAGTTAATAAAGGGTGTTCCCACGAAATTCCAAGACATTAAGATTGCATTGTATGCCGATGACGCCCTGGTATCCCTTACATCTCCAGAAGATTCATTGGCGCCATTAATGGAAGAAATTGTCAATTTTTCTAATATCTCTAATTTCAAGTTAAATGTCTCTAAATCTACTGCTTTAACTATTAATTTACCCTTGACTTTGGTTGAAAGGCTATCTCAAAAATATCAGTTTATTTGGACAGACTCAGAAATTTATTATTTGGGACTTAGCTTTCCGGCCAATGCTTCCCAAATAATGGAGAGGAATGTTATGCAGTTAATGAAGGAAATGAATCAAAATCTAAAAAAATGGAAAAATCTAGAAACACTATGGATAGGCAGAATTAATATTATCAACTCTTATATTTTACCAAAATGGTCTTATTTGTTATCAATGGTTTCCCTCAAAATCCCTAAGATGTGGATTCTTATGATACAATCTGCCATAAATAAATTTATTTGGAAAAATAAAAAGCCCAGAATAAGTCAAAAATATATTTATAATAAACTCTCTCAGGGAGGGATAAATTATCCAAACATTACTAACTTATATTATGCCAATACTATACGACATATATATATTTTACAAGAACCATTTTTTTTTCTGAACCTTGGTATAAATTAGAGTCTAAAGCCCTACATGTATTTACTCTTCATCCATATATATGGTCAGATCCTGTGAAGTTGCCAACGGATTTGCCTAGTGGCTTAATATCGTTGGCTCATTCTTTGGAAACATGGGTTGAAATCAGAAAAATTTTGGGTGTAAGTTACTCAATCCCCAAAACATGTAAATTAAATATATTAGAAAAGAATGTAGAGGATCTATCATTGAGACACTGGCCCAATAAAGATACATTAACTTTATCGGATATTATGCAGGGCGATGATATTTTACCATTTCAACAGATTGTGGATAATTTCCATATTCCATCTAAAGAATTATTTACTTATTTTCGTATAAAACATTATATTCAGAAACATGTTATTCAATCTTCTTTTCCTTGGGCTAAAGAGTTGCAAATTCTTTTTTCATTTAAAACTATACCTAAAGTTGTTTCGGTGGCTAATAGGCTATTTAAAGGTTTAGATACTTTTCCCTATAAATTGGTTAAATCCTGGGAAAAGGATCTAAATTCAGTTATTTCTCCAAAGGAATGGCACTCTTCTATAATTTTAGTAAACAAATTTGTTCATGGTCTAAATTTGACCGAGTGTCATTTTAAGTTACTCTATAGATGGTACTACACCCCGACAAGATTAGCTAAAATGTATTCTTCTCAAGATTCTACTTGTTGGAGATGTGGTTCCTATCTGGGTACATAAATCCATATATGGTGGTTCTGCCCAGTTGCAAAACCACTATGGGTTTGGACCTACAATATCTTTTCTGAAATAGCTATGAAAGAGGCATCATTTAAAGATATAAATATAGACCCAGTTTTGGCTCTTCTCCATCTTAATTTACCTTTTAAATCAAGTAAATATATTTGTTTAGCAATTCACTGCTTCATTGCAGTCAAAATCATTATAGCTAGACAGTGGAAATCTTCCGTTCCTTTTCAGAAAATCTCCCTAATTAATCAAATTAAATTTCAATTGACAAAAAAAAGCGATTGGTATTCTACTTGGTTAAAAAATTGTTCTTTATTATATGGCATTTGATACATTTCCTAGACATTGTGTTTAAGAAAGATAAAATGTTATCTGGGAACTGGAACTATCTCATGGTTAATATGTATTTGTAATCCCCATCTATTACCCACTGTAATATGTTTGTAAACCTATGTTTACTCCCATTGATACATCTTTTATTATCATTGTTGGACTAATTGTAATATTTCCGACTTCCAGTTTCTTTTATTTATTTATTTATTTATTTTTTCGATCGATTGATATAATTTAATGAAAGTTTTTTCTTTCTCTCAAAAATAGTTATTTGTACTGGTCAGATTCAATTAGGTGTGTTTGTATGTATGTATTAATGTGATTATTTGTTGTCTTAAAACAAAATTTTTCAATAAAAAGTAATGAGAAAAAAAAAAAAAAAAAAGAGACACATCTGGTGTGTGACAATTTCATCCAACATACCTCTACTCCTCCTGCAACAATTCCTGTCTTCCCTGCGATTGTTTTCTCACTTCTACTAAGGCGTTATGGGGCAAATCTGAGTCTGATTCTCTTTAAACTGTCCCTCTGTATCTCTTAAAACCTGCTGCATTCACTGTAATATTTAAAGTAAACACCGTCGGAGCTCGATGAATACACTTCTAAATAAATAAATAAATTCTACAAAGAGAAAGATTCAAAAAAATTCCCACAGCATGACCTGCCATCGGAGCACTCATTACATATACATAATAAGGGATGTATAAAACTGCCCTTGTGATAGTGTACAGAACACGTATTACAGAATATTCATTAAGGGGCATATCACGAGTTTTACACAGGTGGAATAAATTGTTTTTACTATTTACTTTGGTGCTGCGGCTCCTTCTTGCTTTTTATAATGTTTGTGAAGTAATTGGAAAGAGACTTTGGAAATTGGAGTGGAGTGTTGGCCCTCCCTATTTGCTTTGTACTAGTGTCATTATTTATGGCACACATCGGGGATGCCTTTATCTCCTTAATTGTTTGCATCAAACGTCTAAGTTAAAAGCTCAAACCCCGACATTAGGAGAATTTGTTACAGAATTTTTACATCATCTAAGCTTTGCTTGACCTGACCCCTTATAAGTTGCCTTCCTGGTCTGTGCCAGGCTGTACACACATTTCTGCCTTCACCTTTAACACACTCACCCTAACATATCAGACATTTGAATTTAAATGCATCCTAATGACAGACTAAGCGCTCGCTTTCTCCCTCCATTGACTTGTTAATCAGAAACACAACAGAACCTACTATTTTAGTGTCACAACTAAAATATCTAATAGTATAAGAGAAACTATTAAGGTGGATAAACCTATACAGCTAAATGTACTGCAGAATAAAAATAAAAACGATTCAAAATAACATTTATTAAAAATGTATTGAACTACAAATAAAATGTAGATAGGATTATCTGCATATATACAGGAAAAGGTGAGTGCAAACTGTAAGTGCAAATGGAGGTGGCTGTGGGCTAAATAAAAGGAGGCAAAACATTATAGCAGAAGTTTTAGGACCTAAAATTTTACCAAACAAGACTAAAGCCTCAATTGGTTCTCCCTTCTAACCTCTCACTGAACTGAAGAAGGGGAAAAGTGATGGGAAATATGAATTTACAGCACAAATATTCACCTACATTAACCTTTAATAAACGTGTTTTTAAAGGACCACTATGGGGGGAGGAGCTACAAACATTTTGGGGCAGAGTCAAATTGGCAGTGGGGCAGGGCTTAACACAGCCCTTACCTGCTGCTGTTACTGCTGCACATGGAGGTGCAGCAAGAAGAAATCCCTGCCCACACTGCCTGTAAGTAAGAGTGTGTGTGTAACTGTCTGCCTGTAACTGTGTGTATGTGTGTGTAACTGTCTGCCTGTAAATGTGTTTGTGTATGTAACTGTCTGCCTGTAACTGTGTGTATGTGTAACTGTCTGCCTGTAACTGTGTGTATGTGCGTGTGTGTCAGGGCCGTCTTTAACGTGGGGCAAAAGGGGCAGCAGCCCAGGGCCATGTCATCCTAGGGGGCCCAATGCAGCTGCTCCTTCAGCCTTCCAGCTGCCGTGGTACATGCGGCCCGTGTGGAACTACCACCGCAGGCCACAAGATGAGAGGGCCCATCGGGTGGCCTATGATCTAAGGGCCACCCGATGGCAATGTATTTTCGGGGGCCCAGTCAGCGCTGCAGCGCTTTAAGAACGCGACCTGTCCCCCTGTGATGATATCACAATGCTGGGTGGAGAAGGCGGGGAGGAAGGAGTCAGAGCTCACACTCATCAGCCTGAGGCAGCCACTGGACCCCCGGGGAGTCACCCTCCTGCACCTAAAAAGGTAGGGCACAGGAGGGTGACCAAAAAATGTATATTTTGCATGTTTGTATGTGTATGTGTGTCTGTGTATCTGTTTTTGTGCGTCTTTTTGTTTGTATGTGTGTCTGTATGTGTGTGTCCATTTGTGTATCTGTATGTCTTTATGTGTGTTCATATCTGTATGCGTATCTGTGTGTATCTGTATACCTATCTGTGTCTCTGTATGCATATCTGTTTGTCTGAATGTTTATCTGTGTGTGTGTATTTGTCTGTATTTGTATCTGTGTGTGTAAATGTTTGTATGTGTGTCAGTGTGTGTATCTAAATGTGTATCATTCTGTATGTGTGTATCTGCATGTGTGTCAGTGTGTGTATCTGTGAATCTGTATATGTATGTGTGTTATTGTGTGTCTGTGTATCTGCATGTGGGTCTGTGTATGTATCTGTATGTTATTGTGTATATCTGCATGTTTGTCAGTGTTTTTGTCTGTTTATCTGTATGTGTGCTAGTGTGTTTATCTGTGTATGTGCGCTAGTATGTGTGCTAATGTGTCTGCATGTTTGTCAGCGAGTGTATCTGTGCATCTGTATGTGTGTAAATGTGCCTGTGTATGCACTTGTGTGTATGTGTATGTCTTTGTATGTCTATACCTGTGTATGTGTTTATCTCTATGTATGTCAGTGTCTGCATCTGTATGTGTGTCAGTGTGTGTATTTTGTCTCAGTGAAAATGAGTGTGGCTACATGTGTGTTTTTTTTTTTTTTTGTGTGTTGGGGTGGAGTGTGTGATAGCATGCTAGGCCCAGGGTCCAATCAGTATTAAAGATGTCCCTGGTATGTGCAACTGTCTGCCTGTAACTATGTATGTGTGTATAACTGTCTGCCTGTAACTGTGTTGCATGTGTGTGACTGCATGCCTGTAACTGTGTGTGTGTGTGTGACTGCCTGTGACTGTGTGTACCTGTCTGACTGTGTATGACAGTCTGCCTGTGACTGTGAGATGCTGCCTGTAACTGTGTGTGTGTGTGAATGTCTGCCCGTGACTGTGTGTGGCTGTCTGCATGTAACTGTGTGTGAGACTGCCTGTAACTGACTGTGTGTGTGTGTGTAACTGTCTGCCTATAACTGTGTGTGGTTGTCTGTCTGTAACTCTGTGTAGCTGACTGTCTGCCTGTGACTGTGTGATGCTGCCTGTAACTGTGTGTGTGTGTGTGACTGCATATGTGACTGTCTGCCTGTAACAGTGTGCGTGACGGTGTGTTACTGCTTGTAACTGACTGTGTGTGTGTGTGTAAAACTCTCTACCTGTAAATGTGTGTATGACTTCTTGTGACTATATGTTTGACTGTATGCATGGGACTGTTTTCGTGTGACTGTCTGCCTGTAACTGTGTGGGGGGGTGCAGGGATTTTGTAGAAGGGGGTAGGGGTTTTAAAAAGTTTACAAATTTGTGCAATACATTTAAAAAAAAGGTTTAAAAAAAGAACACATTTAAAAAATTTAGTATGTGTTTTAAAAAAAAAAAAATAATAATTGGAGGGGGGTGCCAAACCCAAGACCCGCCCCGGGTGCCACATGCTCTAGGTACGCCCCTGCTTCAGCTCAATGAAGTGGTCTGGGTGCCAGGTCCCCCAGGTTTTAACCCTTCAGATGTAAACATAGCAGTTTCAGAAAAACTGCTATGTTTACATTGCAGGGTTAATCCAGCCTCTAGTGGCTGTCTTCCTGACAACCGCTAGAGGCTCTTCCCCAAAGCTCAATGCCAAAATTGCATTAAGCACGCAGAACGTCCATAGGATTGCATTGAGAAATGCTTTCTACGGGCAATTTTAATGTGTGCGCGGCTCTGGCTGCACATGCGCATTGGCACCACTCGGGAGCTGACGTCGGAGGGGGAGGAGAGGTCACCAGCGCCGAGGGAGCCTGGCGCAGGATAAGCCCAGTGGCAGGGGAGCCCTGAGGGTGGTGGGTCCTAAGGATTTTATAGTGTCAGGAAAACGAGTTTGTTTTCAGGACACTATAGTGGTCCTTTAATTGTTTTTACTTTGTGTACTGCAGCCCATTTAGCTATTAGCTTCACTTCACTGAAAGATTTGTCTCGTACATGGGTACCAGCCCAATCTTTTATGGTTGCAGATTTAGTGACTACCATCTGTTCATTTATTGTTTTCACAACTAAAATATCTCCTAAGTGGGCCAATTCACTTTTGTTAAAATGACCAGCTTCTAGCTTTTTCCCACCACATCACTTTCATTTAGCTGTACCCCTGTTATCTATGTGCTCCCCCATATCTTATTACAAAGTTCAAAGAATTTGATTTTAAAAAGGCAATGAATTAAAAAAAATACTACTCTATCCATTCCATTCCAGAGTGTGATATATGAACAACTGACATGATTATGAGTAGATAAAATTATAAACTAAATAAATAAAATGAAACTTTCTCTGCAAGCTTAAGGGGCGTGATGAACCGCTACTGCATATTGTATTGGTAAAGGGGCAAAGGTGTATTTTAATTTTTTTTAAATTTATTTCTGACTGGTTTGATAAGACTTAGGATTCCCAAAGCACAAACTCAAAAAATTTAATCTGATATTCGTATTCATATTATCTGTCCAAGCGTGAACATCAAGGATAGTCTTTGCGTGTGTGGCTAAACCACCCAAGGCTGAAAGGATGGGTTCATTGTGATTTCATGTCTGATTCCTGGAGTGTACCTTCACATCTTCCAGCCATCTACTTCAACTCCCTCTTTACTCGCAAATAATGAATGACTATTGGTAATCATGTTATCTATTAGTGAAAAATCAGTAATCTTGGGGGTTTTATGACACATAGGAAATTGAAGATGCAATAAAGCCCAATAAAGACAAGACTAGTAGTGATGTCCCGAACGGTTCGCCCAACGGTTTGCCGCAGACGGCGAACATATGCGCTGTTCGGTCCGCCCCCTATTCGTCATCATTGAGTAAACTTTGACCCTGTACCTCACAGTCAGCAGACACATTCCAGCTAATCAGCAGCAGACCCTCCCTCCCAGACCCTCCCACCGCCTGGACAGCTCACTAAGAATGCAGCTTCACAATGAATGTAAAATGGATGCTGTCCAGGAGGTGGGAGGGTCTGTGAGGGAGGGTCTGCTGCTGATTGCTGGAATGTGTCTGCTGACTGTGAGGTACAGGGTCAAAGTTTACTCAATGATGACATAGGGGGCGGACCGAACAGCGCATATGTTCGCCATCTGCGGTGAACCGTTCGGGACATCACTATTCCTGACCGAATACTGGGTGTGTCGGAGTATCACTATATTACCAGCATCCAACATGGTACATTATTAATTTACTAGTGTCACCCCAATAATAATACTGTCTGTACAACAACAACATGGGATGCATTGTAATATTGGCATCCCGATAAAAAGGTCAGTATAAGAGACATGACTGGAGTAGTAATAGCAGTACCCCTAACATCATAGGGGAAATTACCCCGATAATAATATTGTCATTATAAATGATGGCGTAAGACATTACTGTAGGAAGTTCTGTATAATACCTGAACCCCAATAATATTGTCATTATAAATGATGGAGTAGAACATTACTGCAGGAAGTTCTGCATAATACCTGAACCCCAATAATATTGTCATTATAAATGATGGAGTAGGACATTACTGCAGGAAGTTCTGTATAATACCTGAACCCCAATAATATTGTCATTATAAATGATGGCGTAGGACATTACTGCAGGAAGTTCTGTATAATACCTGAACCCCAATAATATTGTCATTATAAATGATGGAGTAGGACATTACTGCAGGAAGTGCTATACAATACCTGAACCCCGATAATATTGTCATTATAAATGATGGCGTAGGACATTACTGCAGGAAGTGCTGTATAATAACTGAACCCCGATAATATTGTCATTATAAATGATGGAGTAGGACATTACTGCAGGAAGTTCTGTATAATACCTGAACCCCGATAATATTGTCATTATAAATGATGGCGTAGGACATTACTGCAGGAAGTGCTGTATAACACCTGAACCCCAATAATATTGTCATTATAAATGATGGCGTAGGACATTACTGCAGGAAGTTCTGTATAATACCTGAACCCCAATAATATTGTCATTATAAATGATGGCGTAGGACATTACTGCAGGAAGTGCAGTATAATACCTGAACCCCAATAATATTGTCATTATAAATGATGGCGTAGGACATTACTGCAGGAAGTGCAGTATAAGACCTGAACCCCAATAATATTGTCATTATAAATGATGCAGTAGGACATTACTGCAGGAAGTGCTATACAATACCTGAACCCCGATAATATTGTCATTATAAATGATGGCGTAGGACATTACTGCAGGAAGTGCAGTATAATGCCTGAACCCCAATAATATTGTAATTATAAATAATGGAGTAGGACATTACTGTAGGAAGTGCTATACAATACCTGAACCCCAATAATATTGTCATTATAAATGATGGCGTAGGACATTACTGCAGGAAGTTCTGTATAATACCTGAACCCCGATAATATTGTCATTATAAATGATGGAGTAGGACATTACTGCAGAAAGTTCTGTATAATACCTGAACCCCAATAATATTGGCATTATAAGTGATGGCGTAGGACATTACTGCAGGAAGTTCTGTATAATACCTGAACCCCAATAATATTGTCATTATAAATAATGGAGTAGGACATTACTGCAGAAAGTTCTGTATAATACCTGAACCCCAATAATATTGGCATTATAAATGATGGAGTAGGACATTACTGCAGAAAGTTCTGTATAATACCTGAACCCCAATAATATTGTCATTATAAATAATGGAGTAGGACATTACTGCAGAAAGTTCTGTATAATACCTGAACCCCAATAATATTGGCATTATAAATGATGGAGTAGGACATTACTGCAGAAAGTTCTGTATAATACCTGTAGTCATTATAAATAATGAGTAGGACATTACTGCAGAAAGTTCTGTATAATACCTGAACCCCAATAATATTGGCATTATAAATGATGGAGTAGGACATTACTGCAGGAAGTTCTGTATAATACCTGAACCCCAATAATATTGTCATTATAAATAATGGAGTAGGACATTACTGCAGGAAGTTCTGTATAATACCTGAACCCCAATAATATTGTCATTATAAATGATGGAGTAGGACATTACTGCAGGAAGTGCTATACAATACCTGAAGCCCGATAATATTGTCATTATAAATAATGGAGTAGGACATTGCTGCAGGAAGTTCTGTATAACACCTGAACCCCAATAATATTGTCATTATAAATAATGGAGTAGGACATTACTGCAGGAAGTGCTATACAATACCCGAACCCCGATAATATTGTCATTATAAATGATGGCGTAGGACATTACTGCAGGAAGTGCTGTATAATACCTGAACCCCGATAATATTGTCATTATAAATGATGGCGTAGGACATTACTGCAGGAAGTTCTGTATAATACCTGAACACCAATAATATTGTCATTATAAATGATGGAGCAGGACATTACTGCAGGAAGTTCTGTATAATACCTGAACCCCAATAAATATATTGTGTGACCCTGGACATTACTGGAGAAGAGGTAGTATAGCTCAGGAACCCAGAGTAACACTTTTTTGTTCCAAGTTTTGGACACATAGAGCAATTTGTCCCAGATTTCTTGTTAATAAAAGTGATAGCAAGATATGAAACTCATTGAGCAGCTTATTGCTCTGTGCAAGCAGAAAAAATGGCCCTTTAAACATTCATACGGTCCTTCAATATGCTCTGCTCTTCACACTAAAATTGCACTGCTCGTACGTCATACTGCAGATATCGATTGGGTGGAGAGGTAGATTCGACATAACCCAGAGTGAATCCAAGGCTCACAGCTGACCACAAAGAGAACCAATCCAATCATTAGTGTGGTGCGTATATAAACTGGAGTTAATTGACACGTAGAATATATACATGGGATGAAGGTATCCTGGGTGAGGTAAAGAAATGAAAACCGCTACAAATACAAGGGATATCTCACGGGGAAATCTCTTCTGCTCATCGTCAACCATCTCTTTTGCAACCTGTGCTACGCAGGTTGTGCTGCATTCGAGTTACAGAGCTCACTCAGCAGTCTTTTCCTTCACCGAGGGATACCCTTCACAATCCTGCACAATCTTAGCTTCGCCAGGGACATGATTCAAGCTTTGGTTTTCGGCTCGTTCCTTGATTGCCAGTTGCATAGCCCAGATACTGAGTGGACGCATGTATGCCAAGGACCGGAAAACGTTCTTCTCGCAGTACGCTTCTGGGGTTTGGAAGGACATTCCCAGCCTCTCCCATACTGTGCGATAACATCCTTCAGCAGTAACAAAGCCTTCCTGCACCAAGCCCTAAAAAAATACACACAGTATGAATATATATTTACATATAACAATAAAGTGTTATATAAAAATATCAGGCTTTATAACCACCAATAACAATATAAATATCAGGCTTTATAACCACCAATAACAAAATAAATATCAGGCTTTATAACCACAATAACAATATAAATATCAGGCTTTATAACCACCAATAACAATATAAATATCAGGCTTTATAACCACCAATAACAATATAAATATCAGGCTTTATAACCACCAATAACAATATAAATATCAGGCTTTATAACCACCAATAACAATATAAATATCAGACTTTATAACCACCAATAACAATATAAATATCAGCTTTATAACCACCAATAACAATATAAATATCAGACTTTATAACCACCAATAACAATAAAAATATCAGGCTTTATAACCACCAATAACAATATAAATATCAGGCTTTATAACCACCAATAACAATGTAAATATCAGGCTTTATAACCACCAATAACAATATAAATATCAGGCCTTATAACTACCAATAAGTCCAAGAGAAATGGGATTATTTAAAAGTTGCACTATTGAAGGCAACAGAAAATTGCATTAGGCTTGTCAGTAAAAGGAAAACAATTCAAGAAACCACTGTGGTACTCCGTAGATGTGGCCAAAATAGTTAAAAACAAAAAGTTAGCATTTAGGAATTATAAAAAAACCCAGAGTGAGGAAGACAAAATGATCTATAAGATTAGGCAGAAAGAGCTTCCAAATCACACACAGAGGAGAAAATAGCACAGTCAGTAAAAAAGGGGGATAAAACATTTTTTAGATACATAAATGAGAAAAGAAAAGTAAAACAAGGATTAGTTAGATTAAAAACAAAAGAAGGAAGGTATGTAGAAGAGGATAAAGGTCTAGCTGACTGCCACAATGAATATTTTTGTTCTGTATTTACAGATGAAAATGAAGGAAAGGGACCTCAGTTGAGAAAAAGGATAAATGAGTCATTTATTACACGTGAGTTTACAGAGGAAGAGGTTCTATTTCAACTGTCAAAAGTAAAGACAAATAAGTCAATGGGACCTGATGGAATACACCCAAAGCTATTAAAAGAGCTTAGTGGTGTACTAGCAAAACCATTAACAGATTTATTTAACCAATCATTGTTAACAGGAGTAGTCCCAGAAGATTGGAAGTTAGCGAATGTTGTGCCCATTTACAAGAAAGGTAATAGGGAGGAGTGGGGCAACTATAGGCCAGTAAGCCTTACTTCAGTAATGGGGAAAGTGATGGAAACCATGTTAAAGGATAGGATTGATGAACATCTAAAAACACATGGATTTCAACATCAGAGACAACATGGGTTTACTTCAGGGAGATCATGCCAAACTAATCTTATTGATTTTTTTGATTGGGTAACTAAAATTATAGATCAGGGTGGTGCAGTAGACATTGCTTACCTAGATTTCAGTAAGGATTTTGACACTGTTACACATAGAAGGCTTCTCAATAAACTGCAATCTTTAAGTTTGGATTCAAATATTGTTGAATGGGTAAGGCAGTGGCTGAGTGACAGGCAACAGAGGGTTGTAGTTAATGGAATATATTGAAGCTTGGACTTGTCAACAGTGGGGTACCTCAGGGATCTGTACTTGGACCCATTCTCTTTAATATTTTTATTAGTGATATTGCAGAAGGTCTTGATGGTAAGGTATGTCTTTTTGCTGATGATACTAAGATATGTAACAGGGTTGATGTTCCAGGAGGGATAAGGCAAATGACAAATGATTTAGGTAAACTAGAAAAATGGTCAGAATTGTGGCAACTGACATGTAATGTGGATAAGTGCAAGATAATGCATCTTGGACGTAAAAACCCAAGGGCAGAGTACAGAATATTTGATAGAGTTCTAACCTCAACATATGAGGAAAGGGATTTAGGGGTGATTATTTCTGATGACTTAAAGGTAGGCAGACAATGTAATAGAGCAGCAGGAAATACTAGCAGAATGCTTGGTTGTATAGGGAGAGGTATTAGCAGTAGAAAGAGGGAAGTGCTCATGCCATTGTACAAAACACTGGTGAGACCTCACTTGGAGTATTGTACACAGTACTGGAGACCGTATCTTCAGAAGGATATTGATACCTTAGAGAGGGTTCAGAGAAGGGCTACTAAACTGGTTCATGGATTGCGGGATAAAACCTACCAGGAAAGGTTAAAGGATCTTAATATGTATAGCTTGGAGGGAAGACGAGAGAGGGGATATGATAGAAACATTTAAATACATAAAGGGAATCAACACAGTAAAGGAGGAGACTATATTTAAAGAAAGAAAAACTACCACAACAAGAGAACGTAGTCTTAAATTAGAGGGGCAAAGGTTTAAAAATAATATCAGGAAGTATTACTTTACTGAGAGGGTAGTGGATGCATGGAATAGCCTTCCAGCTGAAGTGGTAGAGGTTAACACAGTAAAGGAGTTTAATCATGTGTGGGATAGGCATAAGGTTATCCTAACTATAAGATAAGGCCAGGGACTAATGAAAGTATTTAGAAAATTGGGCAGACTAGATGGGCTGAATGGTTCTTATCTGCCGTCACATTCTATGTTTCTCTGTTTCTAATAACAATATAAATATCAGGCTTTATAACCACAATAACAATATAAATATCAGGCTTTATAACCACCAATAACAATATTTATAACCACCAATAACAATATAAATATCAGGCTTTATAACCACAATAACAATATAAATATCAGACTTTATAACCACCAATAACAATATAAATATCAGGCTTTATAACCACAATAACAATATAAATATCAGACTTTATAACCACCAATAACAATATAAATATCAGACTTTATAACCACCAATAACAATATAAATATCAGGCTTTATAACCACCAATAACAATATTTATAACCACCAATAACAATATAAATATCAGGCTTTATAACCACAATAACAATATAAATATCAGACTTTATAACCACCAATAACAATATAAATATCAGGCTTTATAACCACAATAACAATATAAATATCAGACTTTATAACCACAATAACAATATAAATATCAGGCTTTATAACCACCAATAACAATATAAATATCAGACTTTATAACCACAATAACAATATAAATATCAGGCTTTATAACCACAATAACAATATAAATATCAGACTTTATAACCACCAATAACAATATAAATATCAGACTTTATAACCACCAATAACAATATAAATATCAGGCTTTATAACCACAATAACAATATAAATATCAGACTTTATAACCACCAATAACAATATAAATATCAGGCTTTATAACCACAATAACAATATAAATATCAGACTTTATAACCACCAATAACAATATAAATATCAGGCTTTATAACCACAATAACAATATAAATATCAGACTTTATAACCACAATAACAATATAAATATCAGACTTTATAACCACCAATAACAATATAAATATCAGGCTTTATAACCACAATAACAATATAAATATCAGACTTTATAACCACCAATAACAATATAAATATCAGGCTTTATAACCACCAATAACAATATAAATATCAGGCTTTATAACCACAATAACAATATAAATATCAGACTTTATAACCACCAATAACAATATAAATATCAGGCTTTATAACCACCAATAACAATATAAATATCAGACTTTATAACCACCAATAACAATATAAATATCAGACTTTATAACCACAATAACAATATAAATATCAGACTTTATAACCACAATAACAATATAAATATCAGACTTTATAACCACCAATAACAATATAAATATCAGGCTTTATAACCACAATAACAATATAAATATCAGGCTTTATAACCACAATAACAATATAAATATCAGGCTTTATAACCACAATAACAATATAAATATCAGACTTTATAACCACCAATAACAATATAAATATCAGGCTTTATAACCACCAATAACAATAACAATATAAATATCAGGCTTTATAACCACCAATAACAATATAAATATCAGACTTTATAACCACAATAACAATATAAATATCAGGCTTTATAACCACAATAACAATATAAATATCAGGCTTTATAACCACAATAACAATAAAATATCAGGCTTTATAACCACCAATAACAATATAAATATCAGGCTTTATAACCACAATAACAATATAAATATCAGGCTTTATAACCACAATAACAATATAAATATCAGGCTTAATAACCACCAATAACAATATAAATATCAGGCTTTATAACCACCAATAACAATATAAATATCAGGCTTTATAACCACAATAACAATATAAATATCAGGCTTTATAACCACCAATAACAATATAAATATCAGGCTTTATAACCGCCAATAACAATATAAATATCAGGCTTTATAACCACCAATAACAATATAAATATCAGGCTTTATAACCACCAATAACAATATAAATATCAGGCTTTATAACCACCAATAACAATATAAATATCAGACTTTATAACCACAATAACAATATAAATATCAGACTTTATAACCACCAATAACAATATAAATATCAGGCTTTATAACCACCAATAACAATATAAATATCAGGCTTTATAACCACCAATAACAATATAAATATCAGGCTTTATAACCACAATAACAATATAAATATCAGACTTTATAACCACCAATAACAATATAAATATCAGGCTTTATAACCACCAATAACAATATAAATATCAGGCTTTATAACCACCAATAACAATATAAATATCATGCACTACAACAACCAATAAAGTGCTGTATATAAATATCACGCTTTCTAAAAATGAGTCCCTTAGTAACGCGAATGTTTTATGCCGTCCTAATGGGAGCGGTCCTAAACCGCCATCCTATTTACTTACCCAGTCCCCTCCGGTTCCCTCCGATCCTACACTGGTTGTCGCGATCCTCGGGACTGCCATCGATCAGGGTGTCCTGGGCCATGTGATTGTGGGGTCTTCGCGATCACATGGCCAGAATAGTGGGCTTATGCAGTGCCTGTGCAGTGCAGTCCTCCTAATGCCTACACAAATGTTTTAAAAAGTTAGTAAAAGTTTAATAAATGTTTATAAAGTAAATAAAAGTACTTAGTGTTTGTATGTATGTAAACCGACTTCGCCACATGTCCTTGGAGGGGGCTGCTTGCCCGCCTCTTGCCTTTGGACTATGGATCAGACTTTATGAGAATGTGTTAACCCAGATAGCTATGCCATGGAGCCCATTCGTGTAGTTAAAGACTTCGGCAAACATGGCAATTGAACTGTGTGAATAGGATCTGAGCGCTCTTCGGTAGTTTTGTGCGCTCAGATCCCAGCTATCTGGGGATATGTGAAATGTCTGTGTGTTATGTGTAAAAGGTGACTTTATGTATTTTAAAGTGTTTTATGTCTTTTTTTGCAACCATGTGCTTAATGGAGTCTGTCTCTATCACTGGATAATTGGATTACTTTCCCCCATTGTCTCCAGGCTAGAGGGCTCTCTAAAACCTGTTTGAGCCAGATAGCCATGTGCCAGCCAGGGCCCAAAAGATACTTTTACTAACTTTTGAACCCCGGTCTGATTCGTGCCATTTTTTAATATGTTGTTCCCCTGAATGGATTGATTGTGAATATGTAATTTTATGTGAATGTGATGTATGGTTTTAGAGTTAGGAAAGTTGGGTAGAAAGTATGTTTTAACTGTATGTGTAATTGAGTTTCCTCTCAGGATAAGGGGAGGGAATATGTGGGATGTAACTGATATGTGATTGGTTGTTTTATACCTCCCTGTGGGCGGTCCTGTATGTGAAAGGCTGTCATAAAAACCAGGCTGGGTGTGCCAGCACATCAGTTCCTGTTTTAAGCCTCAAAGTGAAGTGTCGTCTCATTATTGGGGGAAGGATTTATTGTATGCTGTTCCAGTTTGACTGCTAGGAGATTAAACCTATTCGTATGGTTCCTATTCAACTGTCTACAGCATTCATATGCTTGAGAGGATTCATATGCTTTTCCAGTTCGTGAGATTAGGGAATTCAAGTGTGTGCAGTTCGGGAGTTGGAAGATTCGTGTAGTTTGCAGTTCGGGAGATTGGTGCTTGCCGTAGCTGCTTGTCTGTCTGGAAGGGGATTATCGCCTAAACGGTTTTTAACCTCTGATGAGCGAAACGGTCCGTTACAATATATATATATATAATCTATCATTGTAAGTGTATTTTAAATATATATAATTTATATGATATATATTAATATTAAAATAAACTTACAATGACAGAATTTTATATATGGGAAGGTGGAGCCTGGAGTTGTGAGAGGGGTTGATCCGACCTATATAAGCCCAAACATATCTCCATACCGGGCTGACGTAGATTGGTCACTTCCGGTTCCACCAAAAGGTTTCCCTCGTGGTTTTCCAGGCCCAGTTACAACCAGGATACTTCCCAGGGAATCCAGCAGGCCCTGTTCCCCAGAACACCGACGGCAGTTTTCACCGCTTCCGGTCACTGCCGGTCCCGGCATCGCCAATGAAAATTCCCGTCGGGTTGCACTCCTAAGCCCAGCTACACCAGCATACCGTACAGGCAATCCAGCAGGCCCGCACTGCACAGATCAGAGATGCCAGCCACGACCATTCGAACACGGTAGCTCCCAGCACACAAAAGCTATTAAGCTTCCAGGGCATCCTCCTGAACTTCCGGGTCAACGTCCAAGCACCCGGTAATCGTGAGTACATACTAACGCGCCAAAACCACCGATCGGGTTTTGAGTACGCACAAACGCAAGTAGGCATAGCTGTACTTAAGTTACACTCTCAAGAATTTACTCACGAACCGTTAAAGCTAGCGCGCGATCACACAAACCCAATCAGGCATTTTATTCGGCTGATAGCAACGGTACAATAATCATACACACAGGCGCACCATACCACCATCTACTAACTACATTAAAAGCCTAAACTGTTACACACTGCTGTGATAAACAGGCTGCATGGGGAGCAGGCAATTCATTTATGGTTGATGATTTGTTAAATTGCTTTAAATTAAATTGTCCAAAAATTGCTGCTTTCACCCTGGAAGTCATAAAATTAACTTTCCATTTAGATATTTCAGCGTTACAAACCAATAGATAAAGAACAGGTACCAACACGGCCATCTACGGTTAAAAATGCTAACTACATATTACTACCCTGTTACACTAATACGGTCATAATGTGTAGATGGTGTCACTGGGGCAAACAGGAATATGTTAGTGACGTGTTATTATCACATTAAAATATCTATTTAATTGCTCTTTAATCCAATATTGTTGCTTCTAGTCAAAGGGTATATATAAATAGTAATTACTTTGTAAAAACTTAAAGGACCACTATAGTGCCAGGAAAACATACTCGTTTTCCTGGCACTATAGTGCCCTGAGGGTGCCCCCACCCTCCGGGACCCCCTCCCGCCCGGCTCTGGAAGGGGGAAAGGGGTTTAAACTTACCTTTTTCCAGCGCTGGACGGGGAGCTCTCCTCCTCCGATCCTCCACCGTTCCTCCCATGCGGCTGAATGCGCACGCGCGGCAACAGCTGCGCGCGCATTCAGCCGGTCACATAGGAAAGCATTCATAATGCTTTCCTATGTACGCAAGAGCCTCTAGTGGCTGTCAATGAGACAGCCACTAGAGGAAATAGGGGAAGGCTTAACCCATTCATAAACATAGCAGTTTCTCTGAAACTGCTATGTTTATGAAAAAATGGGTTAACCCTAGCTGGACCTGGCACCCAGACCACTTCATTAAGCTGAAGTGGTCTGGGTGCCTAGAGTGGTCCTTTAAATATGGTCACTCAGTCGGAAATTGTCTTACGTGTACCAAAAAATAAGTTCATATTGTTGTTATGTACTTTCAGAATTCAGATCAGTAATTTCCCGCTTGCCAACCTGTCACATTGATTTCTTTGTATACACGGTATGTCAAAACCCGGGTGGTTCTAGGCTTGGGGGAAGGGGGAGGGAAATGTTACAGTCACAACCTGGCAGCATAACTATAATATACACTATGGATAATCCTAGCTCTTAATATTGTTCATACTTTCGGCATAGGGGTTCAAGTCAGTATAAAGGGTTCTAGATAATCCCGATATATCAATATGCGGTTAAATTCCAATCAGCACATGTATGCATGCATGGATAAATCTGTCCAGGGTCCATACCTCGGTGGTGGGTGTGAGTGAGTGGCTTTTCTGGAAGCTCAGATTGGAGATCTGGAGAGGCAAATTGCAACACTGAGGGAGATTGACAATCTTGAGAGGAGTCTGCTGCTCACTGAGCAGAGTTTAGTGGGTGAAGGTAGTGGAGTGGGAGGAGATGAGACAGTTGGAGAGCAGGCACATAGCTGGGTAACAGTGGGGTGAGAAGCGGGGGGCAGGGAAGAGGAAAGGTTTAGCAAGTCCTGATCTTGTGCAGCCTAACAGATTTGCCCGTTTCAGTGAAGATGTTGGGAGCAGCCGTGGGAACAGCCCTTCTAGTATTAAGAGAGTAGACAGGGTTATCTGCCACTCTGATCGTCTCAACCGGACAGTTTGATGTCTCCTGGTTGCTCGGGTCCGGCATGTTGCTGAAAGAGTGGAGGGATTATTTGGAGGGGCTGGGGATGACCCAGCGGTCATGGTCCATGTTGGTACCAATGACAATGTAAGAGGAAGATGGAAGGTCCTAAAGAATGATTTCAGGGAATTAATTAGCAAACTTCAAGGACCTCCAAGGTGGTATTCTCTGAGATATTACATGTGCCACGCGCTACAGTGGAAAGGCAGCGGGAGATTAGAGAGGTCAATGCGTGGGTGAAGTCTTGGTGCAGGAAGGAGGGTTTTGGGTTTTTTGAGCACTGGGCGGATTTTGCGCTTGGGTACAACCTGTATAGCAGTGATGGATTGCACTAAAAGGAAGAGGGGCTGCTGTGCTGGGGGATAGGATGGCTAGAAGGTTGGAGGAGATTTTAAACTAGTAGTAAGGGGGGAGGAGCAAAGCAATCTAGAAAATGAAGATAGGATAGCGCTGCGGAATTTGATGGCGCTATATAAATATCATAATTATAATAATAATAGGATAGAAAGGAGGTGGGCTTCAGCTCAGTATTAGGGGGAAGAGATGGGGAGGGGCAAGCTCAGAACAGAGGAGGTATGTAATACTGATTAAAATTGACAAAAAGTACAAATGACTAATACGACCTTATATTAGAGTATTGCCAAAAGAAGATAAAAATAAAATTAAAGATGTTAATAAATAGATAAACTAAATAACACTGTACCTATTTTGTTTATCTATTTATTAACATCCTCATTTTTATTTCTATCTTCTTTTTGGCAATACTCTAACATAAGGTCGTATTAGCCCAGCAGGATTACTTTTAGGTGCCCTTGAAGGCACAGGGGGGTTACAGCTTTAGCAACAGACAAGTGTCAGTTTATCCTGGAGTACTTTCTGCCACCGATCACTCTCGAGATGCTGAGATTTACCTGCTAATATAATATATAGGAGATAATACTAATAGCAGCTTATGTATTAACATCCAGCCTTTGCAACAGCTCTCACAGACCTACATCGTAGGCAATATAAGTTACCCAGACTCAGATTGTGATACTACATATCCAGCCCTATTATGGACCAACAACCATGATAAGAAATCTATTAATTCACTGTCCTTTTATAGACTTTCGTAGAACTCGATACATTTGATGTTAAGCTTACCCTCTTACTATTATTAGATGGAGCTCGATACCCAGACATAAACATGGAAATTGGTTAGCTCCACTACCCAGCATTATCTCGCTCTATCTATTTGCCACTAATATCTATTGATACTTATTTGCCGATATCAATACTAACATCACTGGTCCTATTCCATACAAGCCAAGCTGCCTGTACATCTTTCACCAGTCCTTCGCAGACTGGCATTTATTTTGCGATTGTCTTTAATATCAATAGGGACACTACGTCATCTATGGCAGTACCTACTGATTTTTGATCCAAGCAATAATTCACATTAAAACCAATAGGTGACACTTTAGCTTATACCACCGATTTTTTTTCATAAAATCGCCTGCAATCCTTACTAGTCTATTTGAGACCGGTGGGACCCAGTATCAATAGGGAAGTTTTATCAACGGTACTGATCTTAGTACCTATTTGTTGTTCACCATTTGTACATAGGTACATTTATATTTCTTTCGTTATATTGTGTATTTGACTTAATAAAATGTATTTATTTTTGCTTTTATTAGTTTAAGTACTTAGTTTGGAAGCGATTTTCCAGTAATATTTGACACTCATCTCTGAGTTAACACTTTCCATCCCAGTCCTCTTAGGTACACTATTCTTGCCTTTTAACTTGGGAAAATATTTGAAGGGCTATCAAGGGATAACATGCAGGAATTCATTGAGAAGGACTTTATTAGCAATAATCAGCATGGTTTTATGAAACATAGCTCATGTCAAATTAACCTGATTGCATTCTACGAAGAAGTAAGTAGAAGTATAGATCAGGGAGTTGCAGTGCATGTGATCTACTTGGATTTTGCCAAGGCATTTGATACAGTTACTCACAATAGGTTAGTCTTCAAACTAAATGAAATCGGTCTAGATGAATATTCTTGTTCTTGGGTAGAACATTGGCTTAAGGATAGAGTACAACGAGTTGTCATTAATGGTAAATTTTCAGACTGGACTAAAGTGGTAAGTGGTGTCCTTCAGGGTTCTGTTTTGGGACCGCTTCTATTTAACATATTTATAAATGATCTTGAAATAGGCATTGAAAGCCATGTATCGGTGTTTGCAGATGACACAAAACTTTGTAAAGTAATAAAATGTGAGCAGGGTATTGCATTGCTGCAGATGGATTTGGATAGATTGGGGGACTGGGCACTAAAATGGCAGATGAAATTTAACATAGAGAAATGCAAAGTTATGCTCTTCGGGGTCAAGAATGCACGAGCAACTTACACCCTAAATGGTAGTGAACTAGGGATAACCACTCACAAGAAGGATTTGGGAATTGTTATAGACAACAAATTAGGCAGCAATATGCAATGTCAATCTGCAGTTGCTAAGGCCAGTAAGGTTTTGTCATGTATAAATAGGGGCATAAATTCTCAGGATGAAAATATAATTTTGCCTCTTTATAAATCGCTGGTAAGACCACACCTTGAATATGCTGTGCAATTTGGGCACCTGTTCTAAAGAAGGCTATCATGGCACTAGAAAAAGTGCAAAGATGAGTTACAAAATTGATAAAAGGAAAGGAGCATTTTAGTTACGAAGAAAGGTTAAAAAATTTAAATCTCTTTAGTTTGGAAAAACGGGGCCTCAGAGGGCATATGATAACATTATACAAATATATTTGGTGCCAATGCAAACCATTACCTGGAAATCTATTCATAAACAGGACTATACGTAGGACACAAGGTCACACATTTAGACTGGAAGAAAGGAGATTTCATTAAAGGAAAGAAAAGGTTTTTTTTACAGTAAGAGCAATAAGGATATGGAATTTTCTGCCTGAAGAGGTGGTTTTATCAGAGTCCATACAGATGTTTAAACTGCAATTGGATAAATACTTGCAACAACATAACATGCAGGGATATAATTTCTAATTAGTGGGGTAATGGCTGCTTGATCCATGGAGATATCTGACTGCTATTTTGGGGTCAAGAAGGAATTTTTTCCTAGTTTGTTGCAAAATTGGAAGCACTTCAGACTAGGTTTTTTGCCTTCTTTTGGATCAACAGCAAAATCATATGTGAGGAAGGCTGAACTTGATGGACGCAAGTCTCTTTTCAACTATGTAACTATGAGTTTAATAAAGGGAATTTAATGCAAAATATTTGCCTCCTGTCATTACTAAAGCATAATCTAAATTTGTTACAAAGAATGGATATATACACCCAGGACACACTTGAAAACGAGAGAACTCTGAATGTATCCTTCCTGGTAAAATATTTTATAAATAAATAATTTTATTAATAGTTATAAATTGTGATATATATATCACTTTATTAATTGTTATAAAGCGTGATATTTATATATAGCATTTCATTAATTGTTATAGAGTGATATTTATATATAGCATTTTATTAATTGTTATAAAGCGTGATATTTATATATAGCATTTTATTAATTGTTATAAAGTGTGATATTTATATATAGCATTTTATTAATTGTTATAAAGCGTGATATTTATATATAGCATTTTATTAATTGTCATAAAGCGTGATATTTATATATAACATTTTATTAATTGTTATAAAGCGTGATATTTATATATAGCATTTTATTAATTGTCATAAAGCGTGATATTTATATATATCACTTTATTAATTGTTATAAAGCGTGATATTTATATATAACATTTTATTAATTGTTATAAAGCGTGATATTTATATATAGCATTTTATTAATTGTTATAAAGCGTGATATTTATATATATCACTTTATTAATTGTTATAAAGCGTGATATTTATATATAGCATTTTATTAATTGTCATAAAGCGTGATATTTATATATAACATTTTATTAATTGTTATAAAGCGTGATATTTATATATAGCATTTTATTAATTGTCATAAAGCGTGATATTTATATATAGCATTTTATTAATTGTTATAAAGCGTGATATTTATATATAGCATTTTATTAATTGTCATAAAGCGTGATATTTATATATAGCATTTTATTAATTGTTATAAAGCGTGATATTTATATATAGCATTTTATTAATTGTTATAAAGCGTGATATTTATATATAGCATTTTATTAATTGTTATAAAGCGTGATATTTATATATAGCATTTTATTAATTGTCATAAAGCGTGATATTTATATATAGCATTTTATTAATTGTTATAAAGTGTGATATTTATATATAACATTTTATTAATTGTTATAAAGCGTGATATTTATATATAGCATTTTATTAATTGTTATAAAGTGTGATATTTATATATAGCATTTTATTAATTGTCATAAAGTGTGATATTTATATATAACATTTTATTAATTGTTATAAAGCATGATGTTTATATATAGCATTTCATTAATTGTTATAAAGTGTGATATTTATATTTATAATTTTATTAATTGTTAAAAAAGCATATTTATATATAGCATTTTATTAATTGTTATAAAGCATGATATTTATATATAGCATTTTATTAATAGTTATAAAGCATGATATTTATAGCATTTTATTGATTGTTATAAAGCAATATACTTATATATAGCATTTTATTAATTGTTATAAGGTGTGATATTTATAAACAGCATTTTATTAATTGCTATAAAGCGTGATATTTATATATAGCATTTCATTAATTGTCATAAAGTGTGATATTACTATATAACATTTTATTCATTGTCATAAAGTGTGATGTTTATATATAGCATTTTATTAACTGTCTTAAAGCGTGATATTTATGTATAGCATTTTATTCATTGTCATACAGACTTATTTATATATAATTATATATACATTTTAATAATTGTTCTAAAGCATGATAATAATATATAACACCGGTACATTATATATCGGCAATAATAACTTTTGGATAATAATGTTACATATAATAACAATATAGTCTTACCTCATGGATCATAGTGGCAGCAAGACCGTATACAACACCGACCCAGACCTCGTCAGACTGCACACTGGATGTGTCAACTGAGCCATCTGGACGCATACCATTTACAGCTCCCATCTGTCCCTCTGCAAACTGTTTAACGTTCAACTCAAAAATGGTTCTCAGGGCACTGACTATGTGTGCGTTAGGGAACACCTGAAAGAAAGCAGGGTAGAAAACGCAAAATCTTAAAAAATCCTTCATTTAGCTCAAATAAAATACAAAGTACACTAATTGCCATGTCTAACCAATAGATGAAGTCCATCAATTTACATTACCCATAATCCCTCATTAAACTCACAAGTCCATCCATATTACCCATAATCCCTCATTAAACTCACACCAAGACCACCCATATTACCCATAATCCCTCATTAAACTCACACCAAGTCCATCTATCCACATTACCCATAATCCCTCATTAAACTCACACCAAGTCCATCCATATTACCCATAATCCCTCATTAAACTCACACCCAGTCCATCTATCCACATTACCCATAATCCCTCATTAAACTCACACCCAGTCCATCTATCCACATTACCCATAATCCCTCACTAAACTCACACCAAGTCCATCCATATTACCCATAATCCCTCATTAAACTCACACCCAGTCCATCTATCCACATTACCCATAATCCCCTCATTAAACTCACACCCAGTCCATCCACATTACACATAATCCCTCATTAAGTTTGCATCCAGTCTTACTCACACTGAAACACGTTCTCAAACACCGCCTCCCCCACTGCTCTCTGATACAGCGTCTCTTACTGAAACCTGACTTCAGACACCGCCTCCCTCGCTTCCCTCTCATACTGCGCCTCTTACTGAAACCCAATCTCAGACACTGCCTCCCCTGCTGCCCTCTCATACTGCGCCTCTTACTGACCTCAGACACCGCCTCCCCCACTGCCGTCTCATACTGCGCCTCTTACTGAAACCCAATCTCAGACACTGCCTCCCCTGCTGCCCTCTCATACTGCGCCTCTTACTGACCTCAGACACCGCCTCCCCCACTGCCGTCTCATACTGCACCTCTTACTGAAACCCAATCTCAGACACTGCCTCCCCTGCTGCCCTGTCATATTGCGCCTCTTACTGAAACCCGATCTCAAACACCGCCTCCTTCACTGCTCTCTCATACTGCGCCTCTTACTGAAACCAAATATCCAACACCGCCTACCCCACTGCCCTCTCATACTGCGCCTCTTACTGAAACCCAATCTCAGACACTGCCTCCCCTGCTGCCCTGTCATATTGCGCCTCTTACTGAAACCCGATCTCAAACACCGCCTCCTTCACTGCCCTCTCATACTGCACCTCTTACTGAAACCAAATATCCAACACCGCCTACCCCACTGCCCTCTCATACCGCGCCTCTTACTGAACTCAGACACTGCCTCCCCCACTGCCCTCTCATACTGCACCTCTTACTGAAACCCGATCTCAAACACCGCCTACCCCACAGCCCTCTCATACCGCGCCTCTTACTGAAACCAAATATCCAACACCGCCTACCCCACTGCCCTCTCATACTGCGCCTCTTACTGACCTCAGACACCGCCTCCCCCACTGCCCTCTCATACTGCGCCTCTTACTGACCTCCAACACCGCCTCCCCCACTGCCCTCTCATACTGCACCTCTTACTGACCTCAGACACCGCCTCCCCCACTGCCCTCTCATACTGCACCTCTTACTGAAACCCAATCTCAAACACCGCCTACCCCACAGCCCTCTCATACCGCGCCTCTTACTGAACTCAGACACTGCCTCCCCCACTGCCCTCTCATACTGCACCTCTTACTGAAACCAGATCTCAAACACAGCCTACCCCACAGCCCTCTCATACCCCGGCGCCTCTTGCACTGACCTCCAGACACACGCCTCCCCCCTGCCCTCTCATGCACAAGCCTCTGCGAAACCGATCTCAAACACGCCCTACCCCACAGCCCTCTCATACCCGGCGCCTCTTACTGAACTCAGACACTGCCTCCCCCACTGCCCTCTCATGCCTCCTCTTACTGAAACCCAATCTCAAACACGCCTCCCCACAGCCCTCTCATGCAGCCTCTTACTGAACTCAGACCGCCTCCCCCACTGCCCTCTCATACTGCGCCTCTTACTGAGGCAATCTCAAACACACGCCTCCCCCACTGCCCTCTCCTTACTGCACCTCTTACTGAAACCTGACCTCAAACACACGCCTCCCCCACTAAGCCTCTTGAAACCGATCTCAGACAAGCTTCCCCTACTGCTCTCATACTGACCTCTTGACTGAAACCTGACCTCAAACACGCCTCCTTCACTGCCCTCTCATACTGGTGCTTCTTACTGACCTTAGACACTGCCTCCCCTACTGCCTTCTCATACTGCAAGTGCTGAAACCAATCTCCGACACGCCTCCTTCCCTGCCCTCTCATAGAAACCCAATCTCCGACACCGCCTCCTTCCCCTGCCCTCTCACTTAGAAACCCAATCTCCGACACCTCCTTCCCTCTGCCCTCTCATAGAAACCCAATCTCCAACACCGCCTCCCCTGCTTCCCTTTCATACTCTTGTGCGTCTTACTGAAACCCCTCCGACACGCCTCCTTCCTGCCCTCTATGAAACCCACTACCACGCCTCCTTCCCTCCCCTCTCATAGAAACCCAATCTCCAACACCGCCTCCCCTGCTTCCCTTTCATACTGCGCGTCTTACTGAAACCCAATCTCCGACACCGCCTCCTTCCCTGCCCTCTCATAGAAACCCAATCTCCGACACCGCCTCCTTCCCTGCCCTCTCATAGAAACCCAATCTCCAACACCGCCTCCCCTGCTTCCCTTTCATACTGCGCGTCTTACTGAAACCCAATCTCCGACACCGCCTCCTTCCCTGCCCTCTCATAGAAACCCAATCTCCAACACCGCCTCCCCCGCTTCCCTTTCATACTGCGCCTCTTACTGAAACCCGGTCTCAGACACCGCCTCCCCCACTTCCCTCTCATACTGCGCCTCTTACCGAAACCCAATCTCAGACTCTCATACTGTGCTTCTTACTGACCTCAGACACCGCCTCCCCCGCTTCCCTCTCATACTGCGTCTCTTACTGACCTCAAACACCGTTGCCCTCACTGCCCTCTCATACTGTGCCTCTAACTGAAACCCGACGTCAGACATCGCCTTCCCCGCTGCCCTCTCATACTGCGCCTCTTACTGAAACCCGATCTCAAATACCACCTCCTTCACTGCCCTCTCATACTGCACCACTCACTGACATCAGACACCGCTGCCCCCTCATACTGCGCCTCTTACTGAAACCCGATCTCAAATACCACCTCCTTCACTGCCCTCTCATACTGCGCCACTCCCTGAAATCTGGCTCCCATCTACAGGCACCGCAATGAAAGGTTTAAATAAACAAGCTGCAACCCAGGCACCCCTTACCTCAGTCTGTGCACGGCCCAGGCAACATGCTCGCAAAAACCAGTGTCCAGCGCATTGATCTGACATAATGCTGTTAAAGTATGACTGGTCCCCACAGTCAAAGTTATAATATTTACCTAGAAAAAAAATCATATAATGTTATCTCACATTATGAAATATGACGGTCTGTCTCACTCACATATTCCACCAGTCAGAGATTTGGTATAGTGACAAAAAGACAAAGGGGTATGAGAGAGAGCATAGCGAGAACTGAGAGAGAACAGGGCAGAGAGAGAGGGTAACACAGGAGGCAGAAATAGAATGGAGTGGACAATAGATAGAGTGCCAGTATATTTAACTGGCAGACATTTTGTGTTAAGATAGAAATTAAAAATGTATACTCTAAGTCACCACTTAGCAGATATGACTCCATTTCGTAACAAAAATGCAAAGACAGACACATTTTATTTCTCTGTAACTCTATTCATTCAAAGATTCCCAAGCAAAGGAATGCAGCTAACTTAAACATTGACCAGAGATAAGACTCTCTTGCAAGAAGGGGGGCTGAAACAGCCCCCCCCCCCCCACACACACATATATATATATATATATATATAAACATATATATCCATATAGACTAAGTATGATTATTTTTAATCATATATAAATAGTACCTATTTTAATAATATTGAATATTCATTAGTAGAATTCCAATGAAGAAATGTCATTATTATTATTAAACGAATATTAGCTGAATGTGTAAAAGTCATGTATATATCACATGTTGTCACATTACTAAGTACTACATAGTTTCACACAAAAATGAGACACAGGATTACAAGAAACAGATGACACAAAAAGTAATTTGTAACGGCTCCCCCAGTAGGAGAGGGGTTATTGCCGTATAGGACGTTCCCTTACCGAATGCAGAGATAGCTACTGAGCGCTGCAAACTGCCGAACAGCAATCACACGAACCCGTTGGTCTCCAAAAACAGCCGAACAACAATCACACGAATCAGTCAGTCTCCCAAATAGTCGAACAAGCATAATCCATATGAATAACCCCTCCCCCCCAACGACGAGACAAAGCTCCATATTGAGGGTCAGCAGGAATCTGTTTTACTGAGGGCTACCTGCCTGGTATTTATGCAGGTCTCCCACCTGGTGGACACTCCCCTAGGGGACCGGATGGGAGACTGTGACAAGGACATTAAAACAACCTATCACAATGTTACACATGTAGCCATGCCCCTTTAATTACCCAAGACCCTTTGCTATGCCTGGGAGATAATTGTGAAGTAATTCAATTATCTCCCTGGACAGAGACCAAACGCCATTTTAAATTACTATAACAAGATGCATAAAAATATATAAATTTACAATAACTGGACATAATACAGGCATTCAACGTGTCCCCAGATAGCTGGGATCTGAGCGCACAAAAGTACCGAATAGCGCTCAGATTCTATACACACAGTCCGTGGAGTCAAAGTGTTCACAAAGTCTGTTCTCCATACGAATAGACTCCATGGGATGGCTATCTGGGGTATTGCTTATTTGTGGACAAAATACCGAATACAGGGATTTTCGGGAGTTCTCTACCGAAGGAGAAGGGAGGTCGGCAGCTTCAGCGGTGTTCGGGCCAAAAAGTGTCAGTTTTGAGTTCCATGGGTTTACCGTCGAACACCGTTGAGCGTTCGCAGATTTAAGATGGCCGGGACCTCGTTTTCGGGATACGAATGGCGGCCACCCAGCTACAGGCATCAATTAAAAGGTGTCTGCGGTTAACCTCAGCGTTCGAATGGGGCCAAGAGGTTAACCAGCAGCACACTTCTCTACTGGGTGGCCGGCCGTTCGGGAGTTTTATTCGGTAGTAAAAAAAGGGAATGGTATAGAGTCCACATGAACTGGAAAACATGAATTAAACCAGCGAATGAACGATAAGTCTCTGTAAGTTCAAAACAGAGAGATCTGTCACATAATTAACTTAAAATTTTAAATTTAAAGGATTGGTACAAAGTTCAATTTTTTTTAGAGAAGGTGAACAATGGTTCATTACGTGTCAAAATCTATTTTATGGCCCAAAGAGGAGACTGTGAGTTTGCTGAAAAAGAACCAAAATCCTTTGAAGAATGACACATCTTTGCTGGGAGGGTAGCCATAAAGATAGCAAAAAAGCTAACACTTGTCTTTTCCAACTAAACTTTGGAACTTTAAAAACTTTTCTATTTTCACAATTCTCTACTCATACTTGCATACAAACTTTTTCCAGTAGGTCGGATAGGGGCAGACTGTTGGGGTTGTCTGTGGCTGAGGCACATTCAGCAGCTATATCTTCCTACCTTTCTTGATACTCTTTTAACATATTGATGTGAAAGGATCTTCGGATCCTTTCGTCATCACAACTGGCAATTACATAGGTGGTGTCACATAATTGTTCTACCACTCTGTAAGGGCCCTGCCATGCTGACTGCAGTTTATCCTATCTGACTAGGACCTTTTGGCCCACCTGGAACGAGCGTTGATGGGCACCCCGATTGTAACAGACCTTATGTCGCCCCTGGGCCTTCTGGGGGTTTTTCTTTACCATCTGGGCTAACACATATGATACGATAGGGGTCCCCTCGTGTTCCGTTTCCCCCTCCCAGTGATCTCTAATGAGATCAAGGGGACCTCGTATCCTTCTCGCATAGAGCAGCTCAAAGGGAGAAAACCCAGTAGACTCTCGATATGCAAACAAGAGGTGAGGCAGGAACCGCTCCCAGTCATTGAATTCGTCTGTGAAGGTCCTCAACATTTGTTTGAGGGTACCATTAAAACATTCACAGAGACCGTTAGTCTGGGGGTGGTAGGGTGAGCTGAGTAGGGGCTTAATACCACAGACCTTCCATAACTGATGGGTAAGATCTGCGGTAAATGGTGTCCCCTGGTCAGAAAGGATCTCGTTAGGAAACCCCACTCTAGCGAAGATCCCGACCAGCACACTGGATAACAGTGTCTGCCTGGATGTTCAAGAAGGCAACAGCTTCCGGATAGTGGGTAGCGTAGTCCACCACGGTAAGTATATATTGCTTACAGGAGGGACTGGGTCTCTTTAAAGGCCCTACCAGATCAACTGCTATCTGGCTGAAGGGTTCTTCAATAATGAGCATGGACAACAGTCGAGCCTTGGGGTGATCCCCCCTCTTCCCTACCCGCTGGCAGACGTCGCAAGTCCTGCAGTATTGTCGCACATCCCCAGAGACTCCCGACAAAATAAGTTTTGGGTTACTCTATGGGATGTGCGGCTCACTCCCAGGTATCCTGCTAAGGGTATATCCTGCCCAATTCGAAGAAGCTCCAACCGGTACTTCCTTGGCACTACCAGCTGGCGCTTCTGCGATGGGGCTGCTCCTATGTTATGGGTTTCAGTTACCCGGTATAGTCTAATCTGTTCCCATATAAACTTCTCCCCTACTAATCCTCCTTGTTCTGTAGCTGCCTTGGCCCTATACTTATGAAGGGAAGGGTCCTCCCTAGTTTCCCTCCCAAAGTACTCTGGAGTGTCCCAGGCCAAGGGAGTCATAGTCCTAGTTTGGGTGTTAGTGGTTCTTACCTGGGTTTCCCTGACCGGTGAGCTGTGTTCTGCTTAAGAGCGAGTTGTTCTGCTTGAGAGCGGGCTGGTTTGGTAGGGACGTAAGTGGAGGTTAAGGGTCCTAGATCATCCACCATTCAGTACTTCTGCTGGCGAGTTGTCCATAATCCCCACATTCACAATGCCAGATCCAGCTATCGTTTGTCCGCTGCGTTTCTTGTTGCTCACCAGGTGTCGTTGCACTAGGGTCAGAGTAGCTTCCGTGTCCCGTTAACCCGGAACTCTGGGTGAGGAGGGGGCCTCATTCGCCTCCATTCGTCAGTGTATTCATCTGCCAGACGGGCAGCTTCGGACAAGGTCTTCGGTCACGTACCCATTCCCATAGTTCAGGTTGCAGCGAGCTTAAAAAGTGTTCTAGGAGGAACAGTTGAAGTACCTCTTCTCCTGTCACTGCTTGACACCCGGCTAACCAATGTAAAGCGGTACAGTGTAGGCGGCATGCCCACTCCGTTCTTTTTTGATTCCCGGAATCGTCGTCGATATGCCTCTGGGGTAATGGCATAACGAGTGAGTAAATCCTCTTTAACCGCATGGTAGTGTTGTATATCCTCGTCAGGGATAGCCTGGACTGCCTGATAGAATGGTTACCCATTCCTTGGTGGGTACCTTATGTAGTGCACATTGCCTTTCAAAATCGGCGAGATAACTGTCTATCTCCCCCTCTGTTTCCTGGAACTGTTTAAATGCTGCATTTAAACAGCTGGCTGTGTTTGTATCCCAAAATGGCAACCACCAGGTGTTTGTACATACGAACGACGACCACCCAGCCGACTGCTTAGAACGTTGAGGTGTTTGCGGTTATGGAGGTATTAGTAGAGGTCAATAGAATTAACAAGTGGCACACTCCGCATCTGGGTGGTCGATCGTTCGGAAGTTTCTTCGTTAGTCGAACATGGCAATGTTAATATAGGTGTGACGAAGTGCCCTTCACCACTTGTGCCTGGAGAGGACTAGTTGCCAGCCTCTTGCCATGTGACTATGGTCCCTGGGAGACTTTGCCAGTTAAAAACACTATTTGGACTTATTGGTGTTTAAAAGACTGTTCTGGCCCTTTAAATGAAAGTGGTTGCTTTGTACCTCCTCAAACCTCCCATCAGCCCGTGCTAAACTTTAACCCCATGGCAATTTTATTCTGTGTGGATCTGAGCGCTGTTCGGATATATTGAGCGCTCAGATCCAAGCTATCCGGGGATAGGTTGAATGTGGGGGTTCTGTTCAGTATAATATGAATTATGTATTTTTATGTATTTTTACTGTTGTGGTAAATAGAGATATTTTCTGTACTTGGAGATAATTGGCTTACCACACCCAGTTAAGCCAATTATCTCCAGGATAGAGGAGAAGGTAGACCGACTGCACAGCCTAACTCTGTGGAACTGGTTTGGGCAGGAAAGCCATGCTTGCAGTTGGTCACACAGGACTTTCCTCTAACTTTTGAACCACTGGACCAATTTGTATGATTTTGACATATGTTTGTATACTGCGTATGCTGGTTCTGAAAATGTAATGTTTTATGTGAATGTGATGTATACTTTTAAAGTTATGAATATTGTGTAAAACTGTGTATTTTCCTGCCTGTGATAATTATGTTAGCCCATTGTGTTCAGTAATTATATCACAGGCAGAGGGGAGGATTTTGTTGTAATGACTGGGAGTGTCTGACTGTATTGTATTGTATTTGATTGGCTGTTCCACAAAACCATGGGGGTGGTTACCTTCTGTAAAAACCTGCATAAAAGAAAGTACTTTGGTGTGCATTAAACAGAACTACTTGACCCTTTCTTGAAGCCTTGGCTCATGCTTGGGGGATGGGATAACTACACTCTGGGGATTGCTATATTCACACTATACTCCCCAGGGTAAGCTCTTGTAAGAGCTGTTCTTGTTCCTGCTACGCTCTCTGGGAGAAGAGAGGCCTGCCCACTGGAAGCTGGATCGTGGCCTTGGATCCAGGGTGGGTGATAGACAGCGAGACCCCAGCGCAGCTGCATCGCTGGAAGTGGGGTCTGCAGTGCTGATGGTGTCGGTTGGAGTGCTTGCAGTCCTCGGCAAGCGCTAGGAGCATCGATTGGCGGAGGTACTCGGTCGGAGTGCCAGCGTTCCGTCACAATAGGGAATAACCGTATTTGGCCTAACAGACAGGCGAAGGGCTATTAAAACGTTAAAATCCAGGGACAGAGGATCTGTCACCACGTGGCAGGGAGAGAAGGTAATATGAAGGATAGAGAGATAACAGGGCAGGCAGAATGAAGTTACCTGTTAGGACAGAGGGACAGCGGGGTAGAGAGAGAAGGTAACAGTGAGGATAGAGAGTTAACGAAGCAGGGAGAGTGAGGATATTTGTGAGGACATACGAAGCTGATGGAACAGAAGAAAGAGGAAAGAGTGTATAAAAAGTCAACACTATAGGTGAACATATATGTATTTATATATTACAATGATATACACACCATTCCACAACTTCTTCTCAAATGCTTCTTTCCCCTTGTTCAAGATTGCAGAAAATTTGTTGTATACTGGGGAATCGCTGAGAATTCCTGCCATCTGACACATCATACACACAGCGGCCAGCCAGAGACCTCCACAGTATGCACTGGGAGAGACACAAGAGATACAATACTCACTGACACAGAGACAACAGCAAATCAAACAAACTGTAAGAAGGTGGTACTGAGGAAACACTTATATCTGTACATTGTTAGCACTGTATAATAAAACAACTAAACTTGGTTTTTGTGGTGTCTCAGCGGCAGGACAGAGAGGATAACACTGCAGCTACAGATATAGCTCTGCCAGGACAGAGAGGATAACACTGCAGCTAAAGATACAGATCTGCCAGGACAGAGAGAATAACACTGCGGCTACAGATGCGGCTCTGCCAGGACAGAGAGGATAACACTGTGGCTACAGATACAGCTCTGCCAGGACAGAGATAACACTGCGGCTACAGATACAGTTCTGTCAGGACAGAGAGGATAACACTGCGGCTACAGATACGACTCTGCTAGGACAGAGAGGATAACGCAGCGGCTACAGATACAGCTCTGCCAGGACAGAGAGGATAACGCTGCGGCTACAGACACGGCTCTGCCAGGACAGAGAGGATAACACTGCGGCTACAGATACGACTCTGCTAGGACAGAGAGGATAACGCTGCGGCTACAGATACGGCTCTGCCAGGACAGAGAGGATAACACTGCGGCTAAAGATACGGCTCTGCCAGGACAGAGAGGATAACACTGCGGCTACAGACACAGCTCTGCCAGGACAGAGGATAACACTGCGGCTACAGATACGGCTCTGCCAGGACAGAAAGGATAACACTGCGGCTACAGATGCGGCTCTGACAGGATAGAGAGGATAATGCAGCAGCTACAGATACGGCTCTGCTAGGACAGAAAGGATAACACTGCGGCTACAGATCCGGTTCTGCCAGGACAGAGAGGATAATGCTGCGGCTACAGATAAGGCTCTGCCAGGAAAGAGAGGATAACACTGCGGCTACAGATACGGCTCTGCTAGGACAGAGAGGATAACACTGCGGCTACAAATATGGCTCAAACCTGGCAATATTTACTGGTACCCGGGATCTTTGATAAAAGAGCCAAAAACTTATCTATAAAGATTGTAGCAAAGGCTATGCCTGAGAGCTGCTGGTGCATTTTTAAAGACAGTTTGTATAATTCCTAGCTGGAAGGTGTCTGGTCCCTTGTAACATGGACCATGTAACGTGAACCAAGTTGAGGACCAATTCACCCCTATTTCTTTTAAACTGAAGCTCTCAGCTTATCATACATTCTGATTATCGTTCATACTCCTATGCCTGATGGAATCTCGGAGGAATGAGGTCAATGCTTAAAACACAACTAACTAACCAACTCAAAACACATAACCTGAAAATCTACAATGTTACTTGAAGATGGAAGGATGAGCAACAAATAGTTGCCAACGAATCTCATTATCGAGGAGTTGGACAGACAAACCTCAACGAACATTGCAAAATGATTGGAGGAGGTAGCTGCAAAGTGTGAAATTCTCCCTGAGGAATTCATGGCCGTTGTACATGACAATAGCGCTAAAGACTTACTAGAGGAGAAGTAGCGGTGGATTAGTATCTGCAAAAAGGTGACCTGTGACCCATATCCAGTGGAGAATTTCCAATATGTATATGTCACCATCTCTTCAATGCTTGCACTTGTGAAGGAGCTGTTGATGTCCACTGTACTCTTTCCAAGTCACTGCGACAGAGCAGCTCCGAAGCAGATGGAATGGGATTCTTTTTGACCAAGTACCAGCACCTCAATGAGGGCAAGTCACTTTAATCGCACCCAGTTATTTTTTCCTCTGCCCTGGATCCAAGGTTCAGATGGCTGACATTAGATCGCCGAGGGCCCCTGATGCGCGTTTAGCCCACAACTCATCAGATGGCAACTGATGTGCGGGAAACAGCCGAAATTATAAAAGTCAGTATCAATTCTAATTGGTTGGATTCAAATATAGTCATCATTGTGCTAGTAGATGACGTAATTGATTTGCCGAAATGAAAACGGTGACACATTAAGGAGGGATTTTAACGCTTAATGGTCTTAAGAGATATTCCTTGCTTAAGAATTACTAATGCACAGTTGCTACATTAGGATACCTAGCCAGAATGAATATCCCGGTATCCTAAAATACTATTATTCACGATGTACTAAGAGGTACTATTATTCGTAATGGATTTAAATAGGAAAATAAGCCACAATAAGCCTTATTGAAAGTAAAGGGTGTTATTCACAATGTTCTAAAAAGTACTATTGTTCGTGATAAGTTAAAGTAGAAAGAATGGTCCCAATAACCTTGTCGAAGGGTAATAAATGCATTGAAAATTCCCGGACTCACAAGCTTGATCGTGAGCTCAGCAATCCATAAATCTTTATATAAATGTGCTAATACATAGTTGCTATATTTAGACACTACACCAAAATAGTTATCGCGCAAGTTATTTTTCACATGGTTTTAAGAGTGCTGTTATTTACGATAAAGGTGAAAGAAGTTTATTGATACTCTTTTATGAAGAAGTGGGTTTTTAACGATTTTTTGGAGACTGGGTGAGCATCTAACAGAGGAGGGAAGCGAGTTCCACAGGCGAGCATCAGAGGTGGGAGTACGGACAGAAGATAGGCGTAAGCCTTCAGCAGATCGTAAGGGCCTAGATGGGACATACTTGTGTATAAGGGAGGATAGATAGGTGGGAGCAGCATTATATAGAGATTTGAAAGCAAGAACCAGAATTTTAAATTGAGCTCTATATTTTATAGGAAGCCAATGTAGGGACTGGCAGAAGGGTGAGGCATGGGAGGTGTGGGAGGACAGGAAGATGAGCCTCTCTGCCGCATTCATTATGGACTGTAATGGTGCAAGTTGGGAGCACGTAAGACCACTGAGAAGCGGATTACAGTAGTCAAGGCGAGAAAGGACAGTGGCATGGACCAACACCTTAGTCGCATCTGGCGTTAAGTAGGGGCGGATGCACGCAATGTTTTTGAGATGGAAATGACAGGATTTGGCGATAGATTGAACATGAGGTTTGAAGGAGATGTCGGAGTCAAAGAGAACACCTAGGTAGCAAGCCTGTGTGGTGGAGCTGATGGTAGCACCGTTGACTTGGAGGGAGACAGACACAGGAGTAACAACACTTGAGGGAGGAAAGTTTAGTTTAAAGAAGTGGGCAGCCATCCAGTTAGAAATAGCAGAGAGGCAGTCAGAGACACTAGTCAAGAGGGATGGGGAGAGATCAGGAGAGGACAGGTAGATTTGCGTGTCATGTGCATAGAAATTATATTGGAAGCCAAAGGAGCTAATGAGTTTACCAATGGAGGAAGTATAGATGGAGAACAGTAGGGGACCAAGGACTGAACCTTGGGGGACACCAACAGAGAGGAGTTGAGGAGAAGAAGCAGAGCCAGAGAAAGAAACACTGAAAGAGCGCTGGGAGAGGTAGGAGGAGCACCAGGAGAGAGCAGTATCTTGTAGACCGATATTGCGTAAGATGTGAAGAAGCTGTTGATGATCATCAGTGTCAAAAGCCCAGACAGGTCAAGGAGAATTAGGATTGAGTAGTGACCACGAGATTTTGCAGCAAGTAGATCATTAGATACTTTGGTCGGTGACATTTCCACAGAGTGCTTAGCGAGGAAACCAGACTGAAGCGGGTCTAGCAGAGAGTTGGACTCGAGGAAGCCTGTCAATCTCGCATACACAATTCTTTCAAGGATCTTGGATTCAAAAGGCAATAGTGAGATAGGACGATAGTTGGATGGGGAGTTAGGGTCAAGATTGGGCTTCTCACATATTCCAGAGCTATATAGACCTAGCTCTGGTGTGGAAAGGCTGTGGGTCAGTTATGGGCAACCCCTCCCCTGTTCTGAGGGTAGATTTCCAAAGTGAGGAGTTTTTCCTCAAAAAAGCAGGAAATAAGAAATATAGTATAATTTGTTTGTTATTCTATACAAGAATTACTAATATAGTATACTCACAAACAGAGAGCCTGTGACCTGGATCAGTAACCGAACTCTGTGTAGTTAGGGACTACACTCCCTTCTTTGCAACGGCAGGAATCACAGAATAATAGTTAAAAAGATATACTTTATTAAAATATACTATAAAAAAAACAATAAAAAATGCCAAATACCAATGTATATATAGTCTATATAGTCGGATACGTGTTTCTCCGATCCCTCGGCTTCCTCAGTCTTGTGTAATAGACTCCTTCAGATCCTGCAGTTTAAATAGCCACCTTTTCATCAGCTGTTGCTCGTTCTGATCAGCACTGTGTTCCATGCCTCAACCTCATCATTCATTTCCTTCTGTATGATGTCATTTCCGGTTTCGTATGTGGGGGCATGTCTCTTTGCGGTTCATCAAGCGTTTCAAAGTCCATTCACTTCCTCTGTGAGGCATCATTCTCTCCACACCATGTATTTCAACCAGAACATATGGGCATATATAAAATATATTAATAGACCAAACTTATTTTCACTTAATTTAATGCAATCTCAATTAACCCTTAACAAAGCTCAAATTGAAAACTCCTTAAAGCGGTTATATGTATTATCCATAAAAATGCAAGATTCTTATATTCACTTCATATTATATATATATATATATATATATATACACACAAATTATTCATTTACATTTATTGCATTTATCTTAAGTTATAAAATCTAAAATACCATTGATTATTCTATTCCCAATAAACACATTAAGTCCAAAATACATAATAAAATCCCTATCTGTATCAGAGTCAAGTTCCAGGAGTAATTTACTTTCAAAAATTTCATATTTCAAAGTCATTGTTTAGACCATATGGAGTCATAGTATTCAGATTGTAGATCCACTCCATTTCTACTTTACCTATGGTTTTATTAAAGTCCCCTCCTCTCCAGTTTTTCTTAAGTTTTTTTATGCCCATAAATTTCATACCCTTTGGGTTGTGGTTATGGTGGATATTAAAATGTGCTGAAACACTATGATTTCATAACTTTTTAAAATATTTCTTGAGTGCTCTTCTATACGTATATGTAGGTCTCTAGTGGTTCTGCCAACATATTTCAGGCCGCATGGACATTCTAATAAATAAATCAAATTTTTCGTGAAGCGTGTTATAAAATCTTTAACTTTGTAAGTATTACTATATAGACTACATATACATTGGTATTTGGCATTTTTTATAGTATATTTTAATAAAGTATATATTTGTAACTATTATTCTGTGATTCCTGCCGTTGCAAAGAAGGGAGTGTAGTCCCTAACTACACAGAGTTCGGTTACTGATCCAGGTCACAGGCTCTCTGTTTGTGAGTATACTATATTAGTAATTCTTGTATAGAATAACAAACATTGCTTATTTCCTGCTTTTTTGAGAAAAACTCCTCACTTTAGAAATCTACCCTCAGAACAGGGGAGGGGTCGCCCATAACAGACCCACAGGCATTCCACTCAAGAGCTAGGTCTATATAGCTCTGGAATATGTGAGTGTTCCATTATTCAGTGCTATATATATATATATATGTTCTAAAGGTTTTACACTATATGTATTTTACTTTATGTTAAAGGTGTAAAGAAATAAAGTTACCAAGGTGGAATACTATAAAGTTAAGTGATTAAGTATCTTATAAAGGCTTTTTGTTTGCCACCAGGGTATAGTTTAGACCGACCGCACACAAGGCGTCTGCCCAAAAAGGTTTCATGAACTCAGGCTGTGCGGTCTGTCTCTTTTGGGAGTATAAACTTCATAAAAAAACAATCAAAAACTGTTTGTGTGTACATTTGTTAGGTGTATCTTGTTCGGGAGTTTGCTCCCCCTGAACGCCACTCTGTTCGCCAGAATCCCCACGAATATAATGGAAGGTGGAAGTCCCAACAGTGTTCACGCTGGCAAGTGTCCGGTTTTAGTTCCATACACTCGATGACCAAACACCGCTGTCTCTGTTCGTATTTCAAGATGGAACACACGAACGGCGGCCACCCATCCAAGCGATTGGAACATTCATGTAATTGCAGTATGTAGAGGTGTGAACAGGGGTTATTGGGGTTAACAAGTGGCACACTCCTCATATGGGTGGTCTGTCGTTCGGAAATTTGTTCGGTTGTCAAACACGACAGTGTTAATAGGCAAGATGGCTGTTATTTACCAAATGGGCAGACGAACAGGGGACATAACAAGATGATCCAGGGACTATGAGCACGAAACATAGGTATATAACAGGGGGGACAAGATACGGACAGCCCATAGCAGAAATAAGGGTGACAGTCCAAGGTTCATTCAGCTACAATACAGAAATATGAAAATATAAAATAATACAATGTAAACATGCCTGAACCCCCACACATATTATATGTCCAGATAGCCGGCTTCAGAGCACCCAAAATAGCAAAATAGCTCTCTGATCCCACATTCCCAGCGACATTCCCAATGCCACCGAGGTAAAGATTCGACCGACCGATGTCCACAATAGTTCCACAAGTTCGGTGGTCGCGGTCGGCAGTTCGAAAGTCTCCAAAAAGTCTCAAAACTGTGAACTGTCTTTGGGTCTCAGCAGTAGCGTTAGTTTACTGGTGTAATAGGTGTAGCCACACAAAATAGCGCTCTCCTGGCGAAAGGGGAAAACGGAATAGACGTCCGCGGAAGAGGCCCGGGGAATTGCGCGGCTGAGTGTCCAGTCTAGGGTACCAGACACTCGACCAAGTCCCGCTGTCTGTGGTCTAGGGACCAGATCGCCACCGTTTTCTTCAACATGTGGCAAGCAAGTTTACGAATAGCAGCAATATAACAGGGCCCTTCAGAACTCTGTTTTCTCTCAGAAATAACTGGGCTTTGGAATGAAAAGGGGGTTGGAACCGAGGGCTACCAAATGCAGACCCGTAATAGATACCCCAAATACTCGAAAAATTTGAATATTGTGCAAAAGTTCATTTATTTCAGTAATGCAACGTAAAAGGGGAAACTAATATATGAGATAGACGCATTACATGCAAAGCAAGATAGTTCAGGCCGTGATTTGTCATAAGTGCATATTCTAATTTCTCGAGTATCACCTGTATGTGGTTTCGTCATACTAGGAAACAAAAAACAAAAAACAAAAACAGTATAATACATTAACTAGTTCAAATGGCGCCTTTTACATAAAATAACCCAGGGAGTGTACCCAGCAAGGCAGCTATTCTGTGAATTTTGTTCTCCTGGGAGTTATATATTCTCATGGTTACTTCCCAAAACACATTTAGAGATATTAAAGGAACACTCCAAGCACCTTCCAAGAAACTGTATGCCAACCATCTACTGGGCACCAGGCACTGCCCAATGGAGAGGTGGGAGTCAGGTGCTGAAAACTTATCACCCTGCAGCTGCTTAGCTCAGAGTCAGTGGTCAGATCAAAACAAACCCTAGATAAGTAGTCAAATGGTTTGAATGCTTACAGAGTGGGGTAGTGGTTATGGTGCTCAGATTAATAACTTACCTTGGTCCAGTCATCACCCACCCATCGTATGTCTGATCTGCAAACCCAGAGTTTTCAATGAGCCCATCGCCGTCTTGATCAAATTTTAATGTGATGTCCATAACATTCTGCGGATAAAAATAGAACAAATTAATCAGTGCGGAACCACACAGAAACATGTGATATACAGATGTCTATTAATGTCTATTTGTTGGTTTTATACTAAATATATATATGGGGGTTGAACCAAATATTTCTCAACTTGATAAAGCATTTGATTTAACATACATAACTGGCAGGTTGGCCACATACGGTCACGTTGCACACCACCTGGTTCTAAAGGATGTACGTGGTAGATTGGTTACGTAGAATAACCACCTAGTTCTATGAGATGTTTGTGGTAGGATGGCTACATACTGTCACGTAGAATAACCACCTAGTTATATAAGATGCTCGTGGTAGGTTGGATACATACTGTCACATAGAACAAGCTATTGGTTCTATAAAATGTAGGAGGCGAAAATAACCTCACCACGTGTCCTTGAAGGGGCCTGTTTGCCAGCCTCCTGCTCCAGGACTATGGGCCATGCACAAAGGGTCATAAAAGACCTTGTTTGTGCCTTCTTGGCTATTCTGTTTGGTAGTTTGCATTCCCCTCCTATTTTAACATTGTCCCTTTCGACTACCGAACAACCGTACGAACCAGGGACTACCTGGGAGCTTGTTAACACCTATTAACAACTTGGAACGTTTCTCACCGCAGTGTTCTAATTGTTCGTCTGGGTGGCCGCAATTCCTATGGACAACCATGAGGTGGCAGCCATCTTGTTCGCATGAACGCAGGCAGCAGGGTTTGGGCATGAATCTCATGGAATTAAAATCGGACACAGAAACTCGCGAACAACGCTGGATTTCCAACATCGCCTGCGTTCGGTTCTATACAAGTTAGAAAGACACTGTTCGGTGGAATCGTTAGTCTGGATGAGGGAACAAGCTCCAGAGTAAAAACATTGACTATGTTCGGTAGTTTATTCATTTTTGAACTACCGAACTAGACCGACCGCAAGCCATGATTCTCTAGAACTATTTTGGGCATGGGAACATGCGTGCGGTCAGTTAAATAAATGACTTCCAGGAAATCCCTGTACCGATCTGGGTGATTTTTGGATATGTTGTTCACGCAGATCAGGGCTACCAGGGGATGTAACTTGTCGGGTTGTGTGTGTTTTGGGTGTTTAGGAAAAAGTGTGTTTTTCTGTACTTGGAGATAATTGAATTAGATAGGTACAGTTCCTGATCCAATTATCTCCCAGACAGAAGGGAGGGATTGTATGATTGTAGATGGGAGTGGCATGCATTTGAATACCATTGTCATTGGTCTGTAAATTTGCACTGTATTTCCCCACAAGGTCCATGTGGGAGTACACCTTGCATGGGGACTTGCATAAAAGGCCAGTGTGGCTACCAATAAATCAGTTCCTGCCTACCCTCAACATAGAGTCTCATCTTATGTGTGGGAGGAACAGCTGGATCTACCCTGGGGATTGCTAAATCACTATACTCCCCTGGGATTATAATCACTAGCTCTTATAAGACAAATACAAAAAGAAAGGATCAGCGCTCTCTCTCTCTAAACAGCACACCGTAGAATATAGATATGGAGGTGGCAGCACACCTAAATAATAGGGCTCCCTCTTAGGCCCTATAGCATAAGTAGTAAAAACAGATACTTTTTATACTGCACTCTACCTTATTTGGGACTTACTGAACCATTAGTTGTTATTTTTCTTTTTCATGTGAACCACTAAGACGTACCCATATAATGTTGAGGAATACATCTACTATCAAAAACTGTATCCTCCTCCACAGAGAACCCCTTGGTGTTGAATTTATCCACCATAAAGACATTCTAACCATGGACTTCTGATTCTAAACGTAGAAGTGTATTGCTGTATATTAGATTCATCATTATCCCATTTGTTTTTAGTGGTGCTATACTTTCCTTCTATCTGTTTTTACTAGAAACATAGAAACATAGAATGTGACGGCAGATAAGAACCATTCGGCCCATCTAATCTGCCCAATTTTCTAAATACTTTCATTAGTCCCTAGTCTTATCTTATAGTTAGGATAGCCTTATGCCTATCCCACGCATGCTTAAACTCCTTTACTGTGTTAACCTCTACCACTTCAGCTGGAAGGCTATTCCATGCATCCACTACCCTCTCAGTAAAGTAATACTTCCTGATATTATTTTTAAACCTTTGTCCCTCTAATTTAAGACTATGTCCTCTTGTTGTGGTAGTTTTTCTTCTTTTAAATATAGTCTCCTCCTTTACTGTGTTGATTCCCTTTATATATTTAAATGTTTCTATCATATCCCCCCTGTCTCGTCTTTCCTCCAAGCTATACATGTTAAGATCCTTTAACCTTTCCTGGTAAGTTTTATCCCGCAATCCATGAACCAGTTTAGTAGCCCTTCTCTGAACCCTCTCTAAGGTATCAATATCCATCTGAAGATACGGTCTCCAGTACTGTGTACAATACTCCAAGTGAGGTCTCACCAGTGTTCTGTACAATGGCACTTCCCTCTTTCTACTGCTAATACCTCTCCCTATACAACCAAGCATTCTGCTAGCATTCCCTGCTGCTCTATTACATTGTCTGCCTACCTTTAAGTCATTAGAAATAATCACCCCTAAATCCCAAATATTCTGTAATATTCTTACACTTATCCACATTAAATGTCAGTTGCCACAATTCTGACCATTTTTCTAGTTTACCTAAATCATTTGCCATTTGGCTTATCCCTCCTGGAACATCAACCCTGTTACATCTCTTAGTATCTTCAGCATAAAAGATGATACTACTTATGCTATAGGGCCTAGGAGGGAGCCCTATTATTTAGGTGTGCTGCCACCTCCATATCTATCTTCTACTGTGTGCTGTTTAGAAAGAGAGCGCTGATCCTTTTTGTATTTGTCTTATAAAAGCTTGTGATTCTAAACGTATACTTTTTCTTTATGCCTTAGCTTGGTGTATTGCTGTATATTAGATTCATTATTATCCCATTCATTATTATCCCTTCCTTCTATCTGTTTTTACTTCTAGCTCTTATAAGAGCTGTTCCTGCTATACTCTCTGGAGTAGGAGGGGATCACCCACTGGAAGCTGGATCCTGATTTTGGGTCCAGGGAGTGCTTGGAGTCCTTGGTGAGCACTAGGAGCATCAACTGGCGGAGGCACCCGGTTGGGGTGCCAGGCGGTCCGTCACAATGTACATGGTAGTTTGGCCACATACGATTATGCAGAGTGAGCTCCTGATTCTATATGATGTACATAGTAGGCTGGCCACATACTCTCAGGAAGAATGAGCTCTTGGTTCTATAAGATATACATGGTAGGTTGGCCACGTACTGTCACACAGAATAAACTCCTTGTAGCAGAAATGCATCTGCCACGTGTTCTTGGAGGGGCTTGCTTGCCAGCCTCCTGCCTCAGGACTATGGCCCCTGTGATAAACCAGGCTAAAATACTTTAAAAAGACTTGGTTCGTGCATTTGGAATTATTTCGGGAACCGAACAGCCGCACAAATCAGAGACCACCTGTGAGCTTGTTAAACCCTATTAACACTTGGTTAATAACGATTCTAACCGCAGTATTCTAATTGATGGGATGGGTGGCCGCTGTTCGCATGAACAACCACGAGGTGGTGGCCATCTTGTTTGCACGAACGCAGGCAATGGTGTTTGGGCATGAATCTCATGGAACTGAAATTAAGCACAGAAACCCCCGATCACCGCTGGACTTCCATCATCGCCTGCGTTCTGTTCTACACAATTTAGAAGGGCACTGTTCAGTGGAATCGTTCGTCTGAACAAGGGGAACAAGTCAGGGTAATACCATTGACTATGTTCTGTAGTTTGTTCGTTTTTAAACTACTGACCTAGACCAACCGCTAGCCCTGATTCTATGGAACTATTTTGGGCATGGGACCATGTGCACGGTGGGTCAAAAATAAGACTTCCAGGAAATTCTTGATCCCCTGAACCGATCTGGGTGATTCTTGGATATGTTGTTCACCCCGATTGGGACTATTATGGGATATAACTTTTGTGGGTGTTTTGTATGTTTTAAAGTTATTTTGTTTTTTTTAATAAAAAATTTAGGTTTTGTGTCTGGAGATAATTGAGTTAGTACAGTATCTGACTCGATTATCTCACAGATGGAGGGGAGTGATTGTATGATTATGTATGGGAGTGTCATGTACTTGAAATACTTTGTCATTGGTCTGTAACTTTGTACTGTAGCCTTCCATCAGGTCCTTGCATGGGGATTGTCATAAAAGGCCACAGGGATTGTCATAAAAGGCCATTAAAGTCAGTTCACTTTACCCTCAACACACAGCCTCGTCTCGTGATTGTAGGGAACAGCTATACCTGCTACACCTGCTTTGGATTGCTAAACTGGCTATAATCACTAGCTCTTTTAAGAGCTACACAGCTATACCTGCTAGACGCAATGGAGTAGAAGAGGTCCACCCACTGGAAGCTGGATCCTGGGTTGGATCCAGGGTGGATGGAGGACAGCGAGACCCCAGCCAAGCTGCGGCGGCTAAGGGACTTTGGTGCTTATGGTGTCCAGTGGGGTGCTTATAGTACTCCAGGATACTAGTAAGCAGCGATTGGCGGAGTCACCCAGTCAGGGTGCCAGGCGGTTCGTCACACCCCTGATTCTATAAGATGCTTGTGGCAAGTTGACCACGCACTGTCACATAGAATAAACTCTTGATTCTATAAGATGTAGGTGGCCTTTTGGCCACACGTACAATCACGTAGAATAAACTCCTGATGGTTGTCACGGGCCCGGCGGCCCTGGGGGGCCCGGCCCCCATGTGGAGCGGCGAAACTGCCACAGGTGCATCTGCACCGGGGCCCATCAGGTGGCCCAAGCATTTAGGGCCACCCGATGGGCCCTGCATCTTCAGGGGCCCGGTCAGCGCTGCGCCGGGTGATTGCGCGACCGGGCCCCTTTAAAAAAAAAAAATTGCGGCTAAACACCGCAAGTGCTGCTGGGAGTAAGTGACGGCCGGTCACTTCCTCCCAGCTTACTCCACGCAGGGGGAGAGCGGAGGAGAGGGAGAGCGGAGGACACCAGAGGCATCCACTCCCATCATCCCCAGCCACCCTCCTGCAACTTAAAGGTAAGAAGAGGGTGGCTGATAAATGAGGTGTGTGTGTGTGTGTGTATGTCAGTATGTATGTCTGTGTGTGTGTGTATGTGTATATGTTCGTGTGTGTGTATGTCTCTGTGTGTATGTATGTGTCTGTGGTGTGTATGTATGTGCTGCCCGTGTGTGTGTGTGTATGTCAGTATGTATGTCTGTGTGTGTGTGTGTATGCTCGCGTATGTATGTCTGTGTGTATGTCAGTATGTATGTCTGTGTGTATGTCTGTGTGTATAAAGCTCGCATGTATGTGTGTGTGTGTAAAAGTGTCAGTATGTATATCTGTGTGTGAGTATGTCTGTGCGGTGGCGTCAGTATGTATGTCTGTCTGTGTGTGTGTGTATGTCAGTATGTATGTTCGTGTGTGCTGTCTGTGTGTATGTCTGTGTGTGTGTGTGTGTATGTCTGTGTGTGTGTGTGTCAGTATGTATGTCTGTGTGTATGTTCGTTCGTGTATGTCTGTCTGTGTGTGTGTATGTGTGTATGTCTGTGTGTGTGTGTATCTGTGTGTGTGTATGTCTGTGTGTGTGTATGTCAGTATGTATGTCTGTGTGTGTATGTCTGTGTGTATGTCAGTATGTATGTGTGTGTGTGTATGTCAGTATGTCTGTCAGTATGTATGTCTGTGTATGTCTGTCAGTATGTCTGTCTGTGTGTATGTCAGTATGTATGTCTGTGTGTGTGTATGTCTGTGTATGTGTATGTCAGTATATCTGTGTCTGTGTGTGTATGTCTGTGTGTGTGTCAGTATGTATGTCTGTCTGTGTGTGTGTGTATGTCAGTATGTATGTCAGTATGTATGTGTGTATGTCTTCAAGTATGTATGTATGTCAGTATGCATGTCAGTCTGTGTGTGTATGTCAGTATGTCTGTGTGTATCTGTGTATGTATATATCTGTGTGTGTGTCTGTATGTATATCAGTATGTATGCCATTATGTATATATGTCAGTATATATTTATGTGTATGTATGTCTGTATGTCAGTTTGTATGTATGTCTGTTTGTCAGTATGTATGTGTGTGTCAGTATGTGAGTATGTATGTACAACAGCGTGTGTGTCTGTATGTCAGTGTGTGTGTGTGTGTGTGTATCTGTGTATGTATCTATATGTATGTCTGTTTCAGTATTTGTGTCTGTTAGTATGTGTGTATCTTTCTGTGTGTCTGTGTCCTTTTGTGTCTGTGTGTGTGTATTCCTGTGGGCGGGATTTGGGAGTGGGGCTTGGAGGCGGGCACACGGGGGCCCAGACCTTGAGCTGTGTTAGGGGCCCCACAATTTCTGATGGCGGCCCTGGCTACATGTACTGTCACATAGAATAAACTCTTGATTCTATAAGATGTAGGTGGCAGGTTGGCCACACATACTGTCACGTAGAATAAACTCCTGATTCTATTACATGTAGGTGGCAGGTTGGCCACATACTGTCAGGTAGAATGAGCTCCTGATTCTATGACATGTACCTGGCAAACAGGCCACAGGTCCCTCAGGTAAGTGGCGTTCTTGGTCATATGATAGTCTCGATAAACTTGGAGCACAAATTTGAGGTTTAGGTCCTTCCAGTGGGCAGTGTCATGAATGAGGTAGGCATTTAGTTTCTGCCATGGGTCATCATCTAAAAACAGAACAAAAAACAATATTAGAATATACCATATTGGGACAACTAGGGCTTACACCACAGAGGAAGAAGCCAGAGAGATGTAACATGAAGAGAAAACATAGGAAAGAGTCACTAGAAGATAAAGAGTGTAGCAAAAGCGACCTCGCCACTAGTTTTTGGAGGGGACTGATTGCCAGCCTCATGCCTTGGGACTATGGCCCCTGGGAGATTGGGCACTTTAAAAACAGTATTGGAGCTTATGGACTTGTATTGGTGTATAAAAGACTGTTCTGGCCTGTTAATTGGAATTGGCTGCTTTGTCCCTCCTCAATCTCTATGTCAGCCCTTGCTAAACTTAAACCCCATGGCGATTTGACTGTGTTCGTGGGGTGTGAGCGCTGTTTGGATATATTGAGCGCTTAGATCCAAGCTATCTGGGGATAGGTTGAATGTGGGGTTCTGTTCAGTATGATAGGAATGATGTATTTTTATGTGTTTTACTGTTGTAAATGGAGATATTTTCTGTATGCTGGAGATAATTGGCTTACCACACCCAAGCCATGTTTGTAGTTGGTCAAAAAGGGATTTCCAACTAACCTTTGAACCACTGGACCAATTTGTATGATTTTGACATATGTTTGTATTTGCAGTATGCAGATTCTGAAAATGTAAGTGAATGTGATGTATGTTATGTAAATGTGATGTATACTTTTAAAGTTATGAATATGGTGTAAAATTGTGTATTTTCCTGCCTGTGATAATTACGTTAGCCCACTGTTTTCAGTAATTATATCACAGGCAGAGGGGAGGATTTTGTGTGTAATTGCTGGGAGTGCCTGAGTGTATTGTACGTATTGATTGGTTGTTCTGCAAAACCCTGTGGGCAGTACTAAGTGAATAAAAGCAGTGTGTTGGATTAAAGCTTCAGTTCTAATTCACCCTCAATTTGGAGTGCCCTCTCTTATTGGGGGAATCTGCTACAAGGGATTGCTATGCTAGTCATACTCTCTTGCTATATCACTGCTAAGCTCTTGTAAGAGCTTGTTCCTGGCTTGCTCTCTGAAGGAGTCTACAGTGGTTATGGTGTCGGCTGGAGTGCTTGGAGCCCTCAGGAAGCGCTAGGACCTTCCTTCAACGGAGGTACCCAGTCGGGGTGCCAGGTGATCCGTTACAAAGAGTAACTCACCACTGAAGAGTATAAAAACGAAAGATAAAATCTGACCAGTACCTGGATCTCCGACATCATGAGGGACCACGTTCTTGGTTTTAATAGGAGCCACTGAACCGCTCATTAGATACTTAGTCCTTTGTAGGTCCTCCTGCAGCACTGCAGCCGCTTAAAATGGATGTATGGAAAAAGATAGAAAGATACAAAATGACTACAATCTCCAGGGAGAAAAGTAGCCATAACATAGCTTTAGCTATTACACCCTTCGTGACCAGACTGCTTTTCAATTTTCAAAGGACCAGGGCTGTTTTTACATTTCTGCTGTGTTTGTGTTTAGCTTTAATTTTCCTCTTACACATTTACTGTACCCACACATATTATATAGCGTTTTTCTCTCCATTAAATGGTCCTTCTAAAGATACCATTATTTTCATCATGTCATATAATTTACTATAAAACATTTTTTTTTTTAAATATGCTGAACAACAAAAAAAAAACACACTTTTTCAAACTTTGACCCCCAAAATCTGTAACGCATCTACAACCGCCAAAAAACACCCATGATAAATAGTTTCTAAATTTTGTCCTGAGTTTAGAAATATCCAATGTTAACATGTTCTTATCTTATCTTTTTTTTTTTTTTTACAAGTTATAGGGCAATAAGTACAAGAAGCACTTTGCTATTTCCAAACTAATTGTTTCCCCCAAAATTGTAACAATGTTTCTGTCACGAATCCCTGAATAAACGTTCACATGTATATATCTTCGAAAAGAAGACAACCTAAGGTAAAACTTGGGGTATTTTGACTCTTTTCATGCAACCATGATACCACCAATCTATGCCAAATTAAAAATAATAATAATAATTGGTGATTTATTTGACACATATAGCAATTTAAGAATACATGTACAGAGAACTGTAATGGTTACTGCCAAAGAACACCCCACTATGTGTTCAGCAACATCTCCTGGGTACAGTGATACCCCCGGACAATATAATTTACCCCCATCAAACCATATATTTTTGAAAAGTAGACACCCTAGGGTATTTCAAACGGTGGTATTTTAACACTTTCCATGCACTAATTCTACCACCAGTCTCTGTCAAACATTTGGGTAGTCATTTTTTTGTGTTATTTTTCACACTTACTCTACTTTAGGCATGGATTCTCAGCTCCTGTTAGGTGTTACTGCCAAAGAACACCCCAGTATGTGTTCAGCAACATCTCCTGAGTACAATGACACCCCCCATGTATAGGTGTGTCGGGTTCTCTGGGGTGTAAAAGACCTTATTTGGAGTAATTTTCTTGAAATTTTCACTTTAAACAAAAACATCACTTTCGTTGACAATATCATTGTTGTGATACGTTTAACTGTTTTGAAACACTAATATTTGTGTTCAGCCAAGTCTCCAGAGTACAACAGTACCACCATGTACTAGTTTTATAGTGTTTTTGAAAATCACAGGGTTAAATAGGAGGCTTGTCCATTTCATTTTTTTCATTGAAATTTGACAAATTGGTTATGTTGCCTTTGAGACCGCATGGTAGCCCAGGAATAGGAATTACCCCCATGATGGCAAACCATTTGCAAATGTAGACAACCCAGGATATTGCAAAATGTAATATGTGTAGTCTTTTGTAGAAGCCACTTAGTCACAAACACTGGCCAAAGTTAGGGTTCATATTCGTTTTTTGCATTTTTCACACACAAACATGTATAAATGCTTGTTACAAACTGCCTTTTGTAACTAGTTCTTTATGTGACAAATTGCCCGGTTCCCCTGGCTTATGGAGAAGCCTGATTGCCAGCCTCCTGCCTCATGACTATGGCCCCTGGGAAGTATTGCCATTTAAAAACACTATTTGGACTTATTGGTGTTTAAAAGACTGTTCTGGCCCTTTAAATGAAACTGGCTGCTTTGTCCCTCCTCAACCGCTCATCAGCCCATGCTAAACTTTAACCCCATTTATTCTGTTCGTGGGATCTGAGTGCTGTTCGGATATATTGAGCGCTCAGATCCAAGCTATCTGGGGATAGGTTGAATGTGGGGGTTCTGTTCAGTGTAATGGGAATTATGTATTTTTGTGTATGTTTGCTGCTGTTGTGAATGGAGATATTTTCTGTACCTGGAGATAATTCGGTTACCACACCCAGTTAAGCCAATTATCTCCAGGATAGAGGAGAAAATAGACTGACTGTACAGCCTAACTCTGTGGAACTGGTTTGGGGCAGGAAAGCCATGCTTGCAGTCGGTCAAAAAGGACTTCCATCTAACTTTTGAACCACTGGACCAATTTGTATGATTTTACAATATGTTTGTATACTGTGTATGCTGATTCAGAATATTTTTTATGTCAATGTGATGTATACTTTTAAAGTTGTGAATATTGTGTAAAACTGTGTATTTTACTGCCTGTGATAATTACGTTAGCCCATTGTGTACAGTAATTCTATCACAGGCAGAGGGGAGGATTTTGCTGGAATGAATAGGAGTGTTTGACTGTATTGTAATGTTTTGATTGGTTGTTCCACAAAACCACATGGGTGGTAACCGTATGGAAAAAGTTGCATATAACTTATGCTGAGTTCCTGTTTTACCCTCAACATAGAGCCTCGTCTCATGTGTGGGGGAAAAGGCTGCATTTACACTGGGGATTGCTATACACTGTATACTCCCTTGGCTATAATCACTAAGCTCTGTTAAGAGCTTGTTCCAGCTTCGCTCTCTGCAGAAAGAAAGGTTCGGTTTGCAGTGCTGATGGTGTCAAGCGGAGTGCTTGGAGTCCTCGGGAAGAACTAGGAGCATCCATCAATGGAAGTACTCGGTTGGAGTACTGGAGCTCTGTTACAATGCTAACTTTGGCCAGGGTTTGTGACTAAGTGGCTACTGCAAAAGACTGGACATTCCCCATTTTGAATACCCTGGGTTGTCTACTTTTTCAAATTGTATGTCATGGTAGAGTTAATTTTTATTTCTGGGCTGCAATACTGTCTCAAAGGCAAGATAGCCAATCTGGCAAATAACAATTTACAAAAATAGAAATTGGCAAATCTTATGTTTGACCCTGTAAGTTTCCAAATCACCATAAAACCTATATTTGAGGGGTACTGTTGTACTCGTGAGACATTACTCTACATATAGAGTGTAGAATGTGTGTGTATATAATGATGTTTTTTTTTGTTAATTTATATTATATATATATATATATATATATATATTTATTTATTTTTTTGAAGGCTTGGCCTGTAGTTGTGGGAGGGGCTTGAATTCCCTTTAAAAGGTCTGCCAATCTACTCCCACCTTACCATTGCTGGTCTGGCGAGTCTGAAACGTTTTACTTCCGGTTCAGATCGCCATTTTGGATTTCTTACCTGTCTTCCTCGTGGTCTCCTGGTCCGGTGCTTCCCTGGCTCTCCTTCCCGTCGTCGGTGTCCACACAGCCCGTTCGTTACTTTGCCACCGCGAAAAAAAACATAAGTCAGGCCTGCCGTAAAGCAACCGCCGCAAACTTCCTAGCTTTACATGGCGGAGCACCGTTCGTTTGAACCAGCGTCCGGTTCTTTTCCTTTTCGTACATTATGCCGTTCGGCTAAATTTCCTTATCTACTCGCATGTTTCACATTACTTAATCTAACGAACGCTATTATTCGGTTAAATACAAATAAATTTTCCGTTCGGTTTCAAATTACACGTAGGATGTATCCATTCGTATGTTTCAATCAACAACTCACGAAATAGGCACAAATTCAACCGGTACTCCAAGGGATTTTGCCCCTACTGGTTACAAACGTTATTACAGTCACTTATAAAAGGTTCATACCAGGGGGTTCATACTAGGAATTGTGTTTTCTGACATCTGTGTCAAATTGTATTTACTTTCTAGGTTGGTTGGAATTTAATTATGATTAATTTTTGGGGCCAATGATACACATTAAATTAGTTAAGTGTGTAATTTACTCTTTTGGGTTCTTGAACTTCGGACGGTAGCTTTTACAAGCACAGAAGCCGTCATTTTCTTCCCTTTAAATCTACCCTCTGCATAGTGCCGGGTAGGTTCTTGTTTTTTTTTTTTAGGGCCCACAATCTGGCCAAACTACTACCTTACACTCAGACGTTTATATATCAAATCTCATGTCCACAGGTCAACACCTCGATACTATTACAGTCGCTGTTTACCTCTACATTGACAGCTCGGCCTGACTCACATATCAGGTACTACGCCAGAACCCACTACTTTATATATTTAGAGTGGTATTGGTCCTAGGTTACGTGGCCCAATTAGGTTTACATTTTCTGGTCTTAATCCATAGGCTAGTGGTCACGCGAGGCCAACATCCCCATCCTCATACTCGGAGGTATACGTCCCTTGGGCCAAATCATAGCTAGCCGCCTCACACTGTTGCAAAGAGAGGGCCTCACCTGTCACTCCTATTCTTTCTTATGGTTTAATTAACACCGAGAGACCAACACTCTGCCACAACATTCGGTGGCCTCATTTTACTCTCGGGCCCACACATAGATAGTGCCTCTCAGGCCGCGTGGCAACTAGCAGGGACTCATCTATCACGCTCACAAAGCATAATTGTTTCACCGCTTGGTTTTTAGCTAGCTTCACCAGTACCCACCCAAATTCATTACAAAATGACTGATTAAGCCACTTTTATATTTTTCAGTTATGTCACAAACTCGTGATATCCCTGAGGAACTTTCACTACCCAGCACACCCGCTAGGCCTGGTACCCCTGTTCCTGGTACAGATGTGAATAGCCCTTCGTTCCTTAAATCATGGACCACCCACTTCTCACAGCAGAACTCAGAAGACGCTGCATCCCTTTCCCAGCTACTGCTAGGAAGGTGGAGTTGTTTAGATTACTGAACACTACCACCGACAACTCTGAGGCAGTGAAGGCCTTGTGGGACTCAATTACCAGCTTTCCATGCCATGATGACTTCTCTAATGGCATCCATTGGCACAATTAGCGACAGGCTGGATAAATTGGAGGCTGGTGGTGCTAATCAGTTCACTGCCAATACTACGGTTACCAGTCACCCTCTCACTAATACTATCCCCGGTAATTCCTTTGAATCTATGGCGGTTATAGAATCAATTAATCCCTCGCATATGGTCCCATCTCACCTTAAAAAGGACATTCTGGAAGGCAAGGACGTTAACCTGGTCTCATTGCCTCCCAGGATGTCATAGAGAACAGGACCTTTGCATATGGGGATATAGAAACATAGAATGTGACGGCAGATAAGAACCATTCGGCCCATCTAGTCTGCCCAATTTTCTAAATACTTTCATTAGTCCCTAGCCTTATCTTATAGTTAGGATAGCCTTATGCCTATCCCACGCATGCTTAAACTCCTTTACTGTGTTAACCTCTACCACTTCAGCTGGAAGGCTATTCCATGCATCCACTACCCTCTCAGTAAAGTAATACTTCCTGATATTATTTTTAAACCTTTGTCCCTCTAATTTAAGACTATGTCCTCTTGTTGTGGTAGTTTTTCTTCTTTTAAATATAGTCTCCTCCTTTACTGTGTTGATTCCCTTTATATATTTAAATGTTTCTATCATATCCCCCCTGTCTCGTCTTTCCTCCAAGCTATACATGTTAAGATCCTTTAACCTTTCCTGGTAAGTTTTATCCCGCAATCCATGAACCAGTTTAGTAGCCCTTCTCTGAACCCTCTCTAAGGTATCAATATCCTTCTGAAGATACGGTCTCCAGTACTGTGTACAATACTCCAAGTGAGGTCTCACCAGTGTTCTGTATAATGGCATGAGCACTTCCCTCTTTCTACTGCTAATACCTCTCCCTATACAACCAAGCATTCTGCTAGCATTTCCTGCTGCTCTATTATATATCAGTAGTACTAAGGGCTAGAGACCCCCGGCTGAATAAGAAATTGTCCATCCCTGAATTCGTGCTTGTCGGGATCCCACGGGCTGCTGCGAGGGGAGGCTGCACTCCGCTCGCGGTACTCACCCTCCAGCCGTCCGCGGTCCCCTCCTCCTCGTGGGTCCGGCGAGCGGCATCCTTACAGCCTCGGATGCCGCCCGAAGTTCCCTCCACATCCCCCAGCGGCAGCATACATGACGCTGCACGCTGGGAGACCGCCCAGGTTTATACACGCCGTGGTCAGTCACCTGTCCCGGCATTAAAGGCACAGTGCCTTAATCACAGTGGGAGGTCTAGATATCTCCCACGTGTGATTGTTAATTCTGATTGGAAATTATCCAATCAGAATTAACCTTATGGTTTAAATACTTACCTTTCCTGTTCCTCCCTGCCCTGTTGTGGTCTTTGCTTTCTAGTATTGCTACTTACCTTGTGCTTCTGGTTACGTACTCTCTGGCTTGTTTATCTGACTCTGTGACTTTCTCCTACCCTTTGACCTCGGCTTGTTTCACGTTATTCTGTCTTCTGGTTCCCCTTACTCGGCTTGTCTCCTGACTATTCTGTGTGTGCTTAGCCCGGCCACTCTAAGGTCCGGTACGGCACCTTTTGTGTGTGTGTGTGTGCCAGCGTGTTGGGTTCCCCGAATCGTGACAGTGCTGGGGTTTGGGATTTATAGAGATGTCTACTGCTCAGTTTACCCTGAGAAAAGAGCTGGATGCATAAATGCACAAGATGGCGGATCTGGGGCACAAATACGGTGGTACCGCTTTTTACGAATACCACCGTTCCTTCTCTGCAAAGGTGGCTGCGGCTCTGGCTCAGTTCAATTTAAGCATAAATTGGAACAAATTGGACACTGAGCTATTCTGCAGGCACTTCGCAGGCCTCAGGCCCCCAGCTTGTGCAGTGTGTGCATCGGCAACGCATAGTACCAATTTCTGCCCGAATTTGGCAGAAATTGAACAAAACCAACCGGCTTCTAACTTGACCTACTAGAGGATTAAAAGAAGAACTGGGCAGGGATATTGTATTTTTAGGCAAATCCCAAGTTTGCAATAATTTTAACGCGGGTAATTGTGGTTTCAGCTCTTGCAGGTTAATGCATGTATGTTCACACTGTTTCAGGGCCCATTCCAAGACAATGTGCCCAAATAAAGCATTTCCTAATCCATATCTCACGTGTGTTAACCTCAGATTATTCACCACATTGTTACACCTCCACCCATCACGCCATTTCAGTAACTACCTTATAACGGGACTGACTGAGGGATTTCACACTGGGTTGATACATTTACCTACAGGCACACTGGAATGTGACAACCTACTATACATATTAGATGACCCACAGTTGGTACACAAACTTATTATGACCGAGGTGAACCAAGGGTTTTTGTTGGGCCCATTCTTTTCACAACCCTTCATATCTTGGAGAACAGGAAAAAACTCACTCAAACCTAGACTGATCATTGATTTATCTGCACCACATTCCTCCATGGTCCGCAGCCTAAACTCACTCATACCTTCCGAAGAGTTTTCACTACATTACGCCACTATCGACAATGCCATAGGTGCCATCATTAAAGCAGGCATGGTTAAGTAAAACGGATGTAGTGAATGCCTTCAAGTTACTTCCCATGCACCCTTCCCTTTGGCACCTTCATGGCATTAAATGGCAAGGGTTATATTATTTCTTCACCCGTCTCACTTTTGGCTCCAAAAGTAGCCCACATATTTTTTACACATTTGCAGAGGCTCTGTGTTGGTTATTACTTAATGTGTGTAAATGTCCTTAGGTTATTCACTATCTGGATGATTTCCTCACAACTGAGAAAAACACACTCCCCCCAAGTAGTTTGAAACACATGTTGGCTTTGTTTGAATCCCTCACTATTCCAGTCTCCCTACACAAGACGTTGGGCCCAGACACCAAAATGCAATTTTTGGGGATACAACTAGACACTGTACACATGCATAGAAAACTTAAAAATCTACAATACAATTATAACAGAGAAAAACATAGTGCAATAATGTTGCAAAAGTTTTTAAAATAAAAAATAAATGTAGTAGTTGCACTCACAAACCAAAATTGATTGTAGGCATATCATCAATATAGTAGGAAAACTCAGGATTCGCAGGACATCGTGGCAAATATGGAGAAAGAAAAGGAATAATAATAGTGCAGAGTATCTTAATAAAAATAAATACTTTAATGTAAAAATGCACTTACAAAGTAGAAATAAGGTACAGGCACATCATATAATGTTGGTTCAGTCACAGGATCCCAATAGGGTGAAGCACCGGAACGAACAACAATAATAATAGAAATGACAATAAAAATAAAATTACAAACAAATAAAATAAAATAAAACTCTGCACTAATAGGAATAGCCCTACGCGTTTCGTTCAATTGATTGAACTTCCTCAGGGGCAAATAAAAGCTCCTTCTAGCCAGGATAAATGTCCTCATAGTCTGAGTCTTCTTTTAAACTGTCCGAAAAACTTCAATTTCGGCGCGCAAGGCCGCCGGCAACGAACTTCCGGGTTCATCATAGTAAGGACTTCCGGATACATTCACATTCCCGGAAATGCAGTTCAAGCCTCGCTTTCAAAGTGAGACTAGGCATGATGACGCACAAATTTGCGTTCCATTCGGCGACTTGCGTTCCACCGTAGAGACCGAAAAAATTACAATAAAAATATACATAAAAGAAATGTATCTTACAACATATCGAACATCTCAATTGCTAATTAATCACAGAGATCTTATTGATAAACCTTAATTTAACACAACTTTCACCCAAAAAATTAAAATAAAATGAAAATAACATTAAAAAAAAACCAACAACATTAACTGATTAACCGACACCAAAGGAATGATAATAATAATAAAGGATATAATACCAAAAAAATATAAAAATAATGATATAGAATATAATATTAAAAAATAATACCAAAAAATATTGAGAAAACTCCCCTAAAGAAAGCAAACTAAATCAAAATCTACATTGAGTCCCCTGGGTTGCATAGTTTGTAGGGTATGAATCCAGTAACCCTCTCTCTTTCTCAGCAATAGCCCAAGATCAGCACCTCTCTCATCCAGAGCTACCTGTTCAATAATAATACATTGAAGGGTATTAAAGTTGAAAAAAGGGCATTTATTACAGTGCACTGGCACTGAATGTGTTAACATATGTTTTTTGATGTTATTTCTATGCTCCTGAAATCTAACTTTAGCTTTTCTTCCTGTCCTCCCTACATACTGCAACCCGCATCCACATGTGAGAAGGTATACAATATGGGTTGAGGAACAGGAGACTGGACTTTTTATTTTAAATGTCTTTTTAGTTTGGGTACTGCTAAAATTGGTGACAGTTTTATGTTGATGATTACAACTAACACAGTTCCCTCACGTAAAAAAACCTTCTTTGGTTTTTTGACTCTTTTATTCCCTGATCGAAAAGTACTGGGTGCAAGAATTTGTTTAAAGTTCACTCCCTTCCTAAAGATGATCTTAGGAACTTGAGGGATCTGGGTATTCAAATAATCATGTTCAATAAGTAACCCCCAATGTTTCCTAATGATCTTTTATATATCAAAAGCCCTAGAGCTGTATTGTGTATTAAAAGAGAAGTCGAACATAGGGTTTCTGATATTCATTTTATTTCTATCCACCAAGAGGTTATGTCTATTGATGTTTCCTACTTTTTCGATTTCAGCGTCCAGAAGATCCGGACAGTAACCTTTTTCTAAAAACCGACTTTTCAGAATGTTTGCTTGAGAATAAAACAGATCCAGATCACTACAGTTTCTACGCATCCTAATGAACTGGCTTTTGGGAACTCCCTTGAGCCAGTTCGGATGGTGTCCACTTGCAGTGTGAAACTGTTCATATCGGTAGTCCTGAAAAAGGTTTTGGAAAGAAAGTCTATATTAGAAATGCCCACCTCAGGGGTAAACACTAGAGATAAAGAGTTGAGGTTAATGTACATAAAGAAATTTTCAAGTTCATCCAAAGGGCCACGCCAGATGACCAAAATGTCGTCGATATAGCGCCTCCAGAGCACCAAGTTTGCACCATAAGGGTTATTGGACCAATAGTCCATAAATACGTTGGCATAACTAGGTGCAAACTTGGTGCCCATCGCTGTGCCCTTTGTCTGAAGAAAAAATTCCTTATTGAAACTAAAAAAATTGTGGGTTAAAATAAAACAAATAGCATCTTCTAAAAAAGAACAAAATGTGGGTGTAAGGTTAATGTCATTTTCCAGATTATTTCTTTACACTTGTGGATTTTGGGAAGAAAATATAGGGTGGGTACCTTAGGAAATTCTGAAAAAATGAAGGAGTAGGTGGATTCATCTAGAACGCCTGACAATTTAGCATTATTTAAAAGAATTTTTAGTTCTCGATTAAACTTAAGATTTGGATTATAAGTTAACTTCTTGTAGGTAAGGTGGTCGTCGAGTAGTCTATAAATCTCTGTCACATAATATTCAGTTGACATAATGACAACACCTCCTCCCTTATCTGAACTCTTAATGGTCAGCTCCTTTCTATTTTTCAGATTTATTAAGATTTTAGTTTCAATATTGGTAAGATTTTTATGTTTAGATTCCCTATTGTTTTTCTTTCCAAGTTTCTCAAAATCGCTAATGATCATTTTATTAAATGCCTCAATCAGACTCCCCTTCTCACTTGGACAACATTTGGATTTGGGTTTAAATCTCTGTGTAGTTTTATCCGTATTTGGTACATTATCTGTATAACCTTCCATATTCTTTTTAGTAAAAAATCTGTTGATTGACATCTTTCTAATAAACTTTTGGGCATCTATATATAACTGAAAAAGGTTAGGAGGTTCATTTGGAATGAACTTTAAACCCTTACTTAGAAGAAAAATTTCTTGTGGGGTTACATCAAATTTTGAAATATTAAAGACACCCAATTTTTCTTCTTCCAATTGAGTAAGTATTAAACTCCCATTGTTCCTCCACTCAATCTCCTTCTTTTCCCCGGAGTGTTTCTCTCCCTTAATGGCATAAATCGATTGGTTAGGGGTAATTCTTGAGATCTGGGGGGAAAGAACTCCGTTATCTCTCTCTTTCTTCGGTCTCGCCCCTTCCCTAAAAAAATCCCTATTAGATTGATTGTCATGGGTCTGAGGTGAAGTAATAGTTCTTCCTGTGGGGGAATAATCAGATCTAAGTCTAGAGGTCAAAGGGGGTTGAGTGGGTTTACCATTTTTTGTTTTGGAAAAAGATTTACTGGTAAAACGGTTAGATGGAGATATGTAGGAAACATCAATAGAGAGGACCTCTTGGTGGATAGAAATAAAATGAATATCAGAAACCCTATGTTCGACTTCTCTTTTAACACACAATACAGCTCTAGGGCTTTTGATATACAAAAGATCATTAGAAAACATTGGGGGTTACTTATTGAAGATGATTATTTGAATACCCAGATCCCTCAAGTTCATAAGATCATCTTTAGGAAGGGAGTGAACTTTAAACAAATTCTTGCACCCAGTACTTTTCGATCAGGGAATAAAAGAGTCAAAACCAAAGAAGGTTTTTTTTATGTGAGGGAACTGTGTTAGTTGTAATCATCAACATAAAACTGTCACCAATTTTAGCAGTACCCAAACTAAAAAGACATTTAAAATAAAAAGTCCAGTCTCCTGATCCTCAACCGATATTGTATACCTTCTCACATGTGGATGCGGGTTGCAGTATGTAGGGAGGACAGGAAGAAAAGCTAAAGTTAGATTTCAGGAGCATAGAAATAACATCAAAAAAACATATGTTAACACATTCAGTGCCAGTGCACTGTAATAAATGCCCTTTTTTCAACTTTAATACCCTTCAATGTATTATTATTGAACAGGTAGCTCTGGATGAGAGAGGTGGTGATCTTGGGCTATTGCTGGGAAAGAGAGAGGGTTACTGGATTCATACCCTACAAACTATGCAACCCAGGGGACTCAATGTAGATTTTGATTTAGTTTGCTTTCTTTAGGGGAGTTTTCTCAATATTTTTTGGTATTATTTTTTAATATTATATTCTATATCATTATTTTTTTGGTATTATATCCTTTATTATTATTATTATTCCTTTGGTGTCGGTTAATCAATTAATTTTTTTTTTTATGTTATTTTCATTTTATTTAAATTTTTTGGGTGAAAGTTGTGTTAAATGAAGGTTTATCAATAAGATCTCTGTGATTAATTAGCAATTGAGATGTTCGATATGTTGTAAGATACATTTCTTTTATGTATATTTTTATTGTAATTTTTTCGGTCTCTACGGTGGAACGCAAGTCGCCGAATGGAACGCAAATTTGTGCGTCATCATGCCTAGTCTCACTTTGAAAGCGAGGCTTGAACCGCATTTCCGGGAATGTGAATGTATCCGGAAGTCCTTACTATGATGAACCCGGAAGTTCGTTGCCGGCGGCCTTGCGCGCCGTAATTGAAGTTTTTCGGACAGTTTAAAAGAAGACTCAGACTATGAGGACATTTATCCTGGCTAGAAGGAGCTTTTATTTGCCCCTGAGGAAGTTCAATCAATTGAACGAAACGCGTAGGGCTATTCCTATTAGTGCAGAGTTTTATTTTATTTTATTTGTTTGTAATTTTATTTTTATTGTCATTTCTATTATTATTGTTGTTCTTTCTGGTGCTTCACCCTATTGGGATCCTGTGACTGAACCAACATTATATGATGTGCCTGTACCTTACTTCTACTTTGTAAGTGCATTTTTACATTAAAGTATTTATTTTTATTAAGATACTCTGCACTATTATTATTCCTTTTCTTTCTCCATATTTGCCACGATGTCCTGCGAATCCTGAGTTTTCCTACTATATTGATGATATGCCTACAATCAATTTTGGTTTGTGAGTGCAACTACTACATTTATTTTTTATTTTAAAAACCTTTGCAACATTATTGCACTGTTTTTCTCTGTTATTATTGTATTGTAGATTTTTTCGTTTTCTATACCATTTCAAGGACCGTGAGGAATCCTTATCTACAGTTCTTATAGTACAAGGGTAACTGTTTTTAGGATTTTTTCCTATCTGCTGCCCACTATGTGTGTGTTCTATCCACGATTTGGTGTATCTGCACAGTTGTATATTTTGTTATATGTTTTTTACTGTACACATGCAGGCTAGCCTCTCTCAGGACAAAATTGAGCATACCCTGGCAAGCATCGAACACTACCTACTGCAAGGGTGTTGCACCCGGAAAGAACTGCAATCACTGCTGGGGTGGCTCAACTTTGCAATGAGGATCATTCCACAAGGTAGATCTTTCATTTCACATCTACTATCCCTATTTCCACAATTCACCTCAGACACTTCACGTATCACGTTAGACGACCACGCAACCTCTGATTTACGTATGTGGGTTTTTTTTCTCACCTCTTGGAACGGGCGAGCCATGTTTATACCACCCCACTCTGACACTTCACCTACACTGTGGACAGATGCCGCAGCAAACACAGGTTTTGCAGCCATCTGGGAAGATCAATGGCTTTGGGGACCATGGCCGACCGAAGTCAAATCACTGCCCAAATTCACAGAGACCTCAGCTTTATTTGAGCTGTACCCAATTGTGGTGGCGGCCATTGCCTGGGGACCACTTTGGTCCGGTTACATGGTTAGGTGCTACTTGGATAATATGGCTACATGCCATATTGTCAATAAAGGCCGGTCAGCATCCCTGGTAATTATGAGACTCCTAAGACGACTCACATGGGTAGCGGCCACCTGTCAATTCTTTATCACATGTATTCACGTTCCGGGGTGCACAAACACTGGTGCTTATCACTTGTCTCGATTTCGTTTTCAGGATTTCTTCACGACACTACCCTCCGCTTCCAGACTGGCAACTCCTGCCTCACTCTGGCTTTGTTAGATCACGCACGTCACATTTCTCACCTCGCACTTTCAGTAAACACTAGGAACACATACGACAGGGCTTTTCACGTATTCAAGAAATTCATCACTGAATTCCACATCCACGACATGTTCACGTTAGAATCAATATTGGGTTTCACTTCTTTCTGCCACATCAACCTTAAATTATCATTCAACACTATAAAACTGTACCTTACGGGCATTCAACACCACATGCTTATCCAACAACCCAACGCTACAGGTTTCCTGACCTCATATCTAATTAAGACAGTACTTAAAGGCATTAAAACATTTGACGCACACGTCCCCTCACAAAGACTACCCATAGACAACAACATATTCCATTCACTAATCAATTAATTAGATTTTTCTCCTTTCGAACCCCTAACTAATACCGTAATAAAGACAGCTATAAATTTAGTTTTTTATGGCTTCCTCTGACCCAAAATTCAGACTAAGACTATTACAACCTCCGACTACCTAAGAACTCATGTCACTCTTTCCGAATTGGGGCAGCATCTACAGCATCTGCTAATCACGTACCCACTCACATTATCAAGGCGATGGGTCGCTGGAAATCCTCTGCCTACACACTCTACATACCTAATCCTGTTAAAGAATTAAGACAAGCTTTCTGTGACTTATCTAAATAAATAAAGTTGGTTAACCGTATTACGTCTTTACGTATTTTCTTTTGCCCACTTTTATTACAGGCCTACTGCTTTGTCGGTTCCGGCACACCACAACTGACTGGTTCCAACTCATTGATGTTATGATTATTATATGCTAGATTTCGGTATACGACTATATTGCCCTGACTACAAATATATATATATATATATATATATATATATAATGTAAAAAAAAAAAAAACAACATTATATACACACCCATTCTACATTCTATATGTAGAGTAATGTCTCACGAGTACAACAGTACCCTTCACGTATAGGTTTATAGGTTTTATGGTGATTTGGAAACTTACAGGGTCAAACATAAGATTTGCCAATTTCTATTTTTGTAAATTGCTATTTGCCAGATTGGCTATATATATATATATGTGTGATAAAGTGCAGGGTGAGATCCGTGAAGTAATCTATATTTCCCCTATATTTATAGAAAGGCATATTACATTTAACCCCAGGGGGAGTACGTGTTGTATGCAACAAAAAACAAAACAAAAAAACAATGTTTAGTTATGGGCCCCTGGGGTGGAGCATTTGGAGAGCAGGGTGGGCCGGTGCTCCACTCCACTGTTTATTGTTTTTTTGGGAGACATAAGTCCAGACCAGGTATTCGGGCTGTCTCCAACCTATTGCTCAGCTGGAGGCAATCAGATACAGCAGTGGGAATATAACCCCTCCCACGAAAGCAGCAGGCTGGCTTGGAACACAGGAAGTGTAGAGAATCAAGGTGACTGAGCACTGGAGTGCAGGAAAAGTTTACTGACTGAGCTGCAGCCAAGGGACTGCTGGGGTCTCGGGCAGTCCCCCTGGACAAGGAGAGTACCCTGCACGTCCGCGGTCATTAATTGCCGTTTGTCAACATATTAACATGTACCATGCACGTCCGAGGTCGGAACACTATAGGGTCAAGAACACTAACAGGTATTCCTGACCCTATAGTGTTAAAACCACCATCTAGGCCGCACCCCTTGCCCTCCCTAAACATAGTAAATTCTTACCTTGATTCAACACTGCTGCTGGCTCCGTCCCGATATGCCTGCTTGGCTGACATCATCAGAAGTGTTGCTCAATAGCAATCACAATGCTTTCACAGAGGAAAGCATTGGATTGGCTTAAAGTGTCAAGGCGGGCGGGCAATTTCTCCCCCCACAAAGAAAATAACAGTGTCTTGTTCTCCCCTGCCAGCCCTGTAGTGTGCCTTCACGGTCCGGAGGGGAGATCAGAGATCTCCCTCACCGGCCCGCTGGCACCTAAATGCGGCAGCCAGTGGGACAGGGAGAGAGGATCCAGGGGAGCACTGACCTGCTGTGTTGCCGCAGTTACCATGGCAACACCCCTGTTCTCACAAGAGTGAACTTTAGCCTCAGGAGCTGCAGGTTAGAGTTCACTCTCACCACTGGACCACCAGGGATTGCCTTGTACTGTCCCCCCTCCAAGGCAAAGGGGGACATTTGATCGCATATCGCAGCCATTTTGTTGGAGCTTCGGCAATCATTTCTTTGCTGGACCTTCGGTTTCCTCCCCCCAGCTCACCCCTTCATTATTCAGCTTTATTTCAGATTATTAGGCCTCCTAGGCCCAAAATGGTGGTAGGCCTCGGGCCTTCTATGTGTGGGGTAATATATTCTATTTCTACGTGTATATATTCTATTTTAGGGTGCAGCCCAGTCCATGTTATAGCCCTCTACTGGGCCCTGCTGTGGTGTCTGTGGCATATCTCTGAGTTGGGTGACTCCCTTCCCCTGACTGCACTGCTGGCCCTACTGTCCTGTTATAACCATATTGAGGGTGACCCACTCTCCTACAGGACCATATTGTATGGTATGCGTGTGCTTGCTGGGTGACCCCCAACTGGCCTCATCAGGTACCACACATACAGTGTTTTACCTCTATTGCAGTGATACAGTCATGGCTGATGAAGCAGAATTCCGTGCCCCGGAAGGCCTCCAGGACCGTCACAGGGAAAATGTCGGCCAAACTGGCCAGGATGACATGTGGCTCAGGCGGCTACCCGTGGAAGAGGGTTATAATGGCCGACAGCTCTAGCGCCGCATCCCTCCGCAAGGGATTTTTCGGCGGCCAATCCTGTTACGTGAGGGAGACAGTGTTGGATTCCCCCCCAGACTGATCGCCAAAGGACTCTGCCGACCACCAGATCATGGTGAGACTCTGGACCCTTCAGGCCGCCCCCTCTTCGACCCAATGCTGATCAAACATCCTCGATCCTCGGAATGTATCCCTCTGGACCACATTGTGGAATTCCTGCGCTACTGGCTTGCTAGATGTCAGTGGGTGCTGATGCAAATGTTTCTCATGACGCACTACAGAGTGGAACCCCAATGGATGCTGAGCTTCTTCGAGAATGGGCACAACGGGCCATCTGCTTACTTGGCAACTCCAATGTGGAACTGTCTTCAAAACGCCGCAATGCGGCCCTTTACAAATTGGATGGCAAGTTGGCAGATCTGGTGGCCAAGGAACTGGGTTCTGATGCCAAAGGACTACTATTTGGGGACACCTTCATGAAGTAACTGAACTGGCATGTCGCTATATATACGTCCCTTAACAAGGTACAAATGTCCCTCAAGAGGGTTTTCCGATCAAGGAATCGTTTTTCCTCCAGGCCTGGTCGACAAAGGGGTCGGGCCACCAGCAGAGCTGCCTTCATGGGCAACAGACCCCGCCTCTAGGAATCCTTCTGCTCCTCCTCCTCCTCCCGGTACCAGTACCTCCCACTGTTTTCCCAAGGTGACTCCAGAGGATGCAGGGCTTCCTCCACAAGAGCAAGATACGCCTCAGGTAAGAGTCCATCCTTATTTGCCAAACTTACCCATTGCGAGCAGACGGTCTCATTTTCTCCCTCGATGGGAGGCCATTACAGGGGACCCGTGAGTTCTGCAGACGCCTCCGGGTTCAGTATCGATTTCCACGGATGATATGCATGGACGCAGTGGCCTCTGCTCTGGTCCACTCAGAAATTCTATCCCTGCTGGACAAAGGCGCAGTGGAGAGGGCAACAGGCACTCCTCATTTCTTGAGCAATATCTGCCTTGTACGGAAGACGACGGAGGACTTCCGCCCCGTTATCAACCTGCGTGCCCTCAACGCATATGTCGTCTACCGACATTTTAAGATGGAGGGCATCTATCTTCTCAGAGATCTGCTCCGCGAGGGCGATTGGTTCGCTTGATTGGATCTGAAGGACGCCTACCTCATGGTCCTTATCCACCGTGAAGACAGGAGCTTCCCTCAGTTTTTCTGGCTGGAACAAATCTGGCAATTCACGTGCCTTCCATTCGGCCTCAGTTCGGCTCCTTGGTGCTTCACCAAGCTGCTAAAAAACAGTCACGGCAACCCTGAGACAATATTCTGTTGATGGCACAGGATTCAACTGTCCTGCGCCGGCAGACATCGCTCACGATACGTCTGCTTCAGGACCTGGGATTCGCCATCATCGTGGAAAAATCGGAACTGAACCCCTCTCAGTTGGTCCAGTTTCTGGGTTTTGTGGTGGATTCGGATCAGGCAGTGCTGAAGTCCAAGGTGACCGACATCAGGAAGGATAATTTTATGTTTCTATCTTAAAGGTAGGCAGACAATGTAATAGGGAAAAGAACTCTCTAGAAGAGTGGGAATACCAGGAGCTGGCTAGGTGACTAATGGCTAAAATACTAATACATAGAGATAAATATAAATATAAAAAAATATAAATATATAAAATATATATATATGGTACTATGCCTTTAAATCTGGAATGGACAAAGTATCCCTATAAATGTGCAAAAATGTGAGTAAAAGTGCTATGAGTGGAGATCTCAAATAAACGGGATATCCCTTTAAATGTGCAAGAATACAAAGAGAATGCTGCTATACCTTTAAATGTCCTTTAAGAGTGTGCAAACATGCAAAGCAGTGCTATATAAGGGGGGGTAAAAAAATAAATAAATAAATAAAAATAATAATAAGGTATATATATATATATATATATATATATATATATATATATATATATATATAAATAAAATACTAAAATGCAAAAAGGGGAAAAATGAGAGACCAAATTCTCTGCTGGATGACCAAAAAATATGTATGAAACTGGTGTCTATATCCCAAACAACATGAGGGATAAATGATACCTGTTGCAAATAATATACTTAGTAAAAGATAGAAGTAAAAAAATAAGCTATACAGTACAAGGAACTGTTAGCTTTAGGCAATAAAAATGAAAACAATATATCGCTGGAAAACTGAAGCATAAAACTGGATCACTTCATATAAGAAAAAAATGCCAGTTTATTGAATATATTAAAATAACTTTGGAAAAAGTTAAATATAAAAATACAGGTCACACTAGATTCAGAAATGCATTACCAGACTGAAGCATTGAAAAATAACAGCAAGGACCTTCAGATTGTTAAGGATGGATATGGATTGTGATGATTCAATATACAGCTGCCGGTGAGGATGGCTTGTGTCTGTGAGCACGTCCCGAGCAGGAGCCTCACTTCAGGGGACGTGCAGGACAGATGCCTCCGGTGGCGGTACTTTCCAAACAGGTCCTGCGTGTGCAGATTAGTGGTGCTGCTGGTACATGCGTCTGATCCCATGTGTTGCTGGAATGCCTGTCTTACGCGTTTCGTAGGGAATGGGCCCTACTTCATCAGAGACATAATAGTGTCTAGTGCTTCAGTTCTTCTTTATATACATTGCCTAATTATCAATCACATTTAGGTGTTAAAACCAATATATTCTATACTAATAAAAACAGTAGTTTTTTTTTTTTGTTTTTTTTCACCTTTATTTATAGTTACAGACTACCACCAGGGATTATTCATTTATTTATTTATTATCTATTTTGTATATATTAACTATTATTTTTTCTCCTGTTTTCTCCTAGAAGGATGGATTGACACTATACCTATATGGTACCTATCTAGTATTGGTTATCCATATGTAGTCAATATACTATTATGATTTTATCCATCTTCATGTATATATACCAATTTATGTCCAGCATTTCATTATCTCTAATTGATTCATTAAATATGTTCCTTCCATTTGGAACATTCATATATTGCTTTTATGTATTTTTACATTTACCGGTCTTATGTATCTGTCTACATTTTATGAGACTTTATAAATATTGTTTTTACCCTAGTGGCAATGATTTGCTTTTTATATATATGTATGTATCATTTTATGCAGGTACAAATACTGTTTTTATTAGTATAGAATATATTGGTTTTAACACCTAAATGTGATTGATAATTAGGCAATGTATATAAAGAAGAACTGAAGCACTAGACACTATTATGTCTCTGATGAAGTAGGGCCCATTCCCTACGAAACGCGTAAGACAGGCATTCCAGCAACACACGGGATCAGACGCATGTACCAGCAGCACCACTAATCTGCACACGCAGGACCTGTTTGGAAAGTACCGCCACCGGAGGCATCTGTCCTGCACGTCCCCTGAAGTGAGGCTCCTGCTCGGGACGTGCTCACAGACACAAGCCATCCTCACCGGCAGCTGTATATTGAATCATCACAATCCATATCCATCCTTAACAATCTGAAGGTCCTTGCTGTTATTTTTCAATGCTTCAGTCTGGTAATGCATTTCTGAATCTAGTGTGACCTGTATTTTTATATTTAACTTTTTCCAAAGTTATTTTAATATATTCAATAAACTGGCATTTTTTTCTTATATGAAGTGATCCAGTTTTATGCTTCAGTTTTCCAGCGATATATTGTTTTCATTTTTATTGCCTAAAGCTAACAGTTCCTTGTACTGTATAGCTTATTTTTTTACTTCTATCTTTTACTAAGTATATTATTTGCAACAGGTATCATTTATCCCTCATGTTGTTTGGGATATAGACACCAGTTTCATACATATTTTTTGGTCATCCAGCAGAGAATTTGGTCTCTCATCTTTCCCCTTTTTGCATTTTAGTATTTTATTTATATATATATATATATATATATATATATATATATATATATATATATATACACCTTATTTTTTTTATTTATTTATTTATTTATTTTTTTACCCCCCCTTATATAGCACTGCTTTGCATGTTTGCACACTCTTAAAGGACATTTAAAGGTATAGCAGCATTCTCTTTGTATTCTTGCACATTTAAAGGGATATCCCGTTTATTTGAGATCTCCACTCATAGCACTTTTACTCACATTTTTGCACATTTATAGGGATACTTTGTCCATTCCAGATTTAAAGGCATAGTACCATATATATATTTTTATATTTATATATATATTTTTTTTTATATTTATATTTATCTCTATGTATTAGTATTTTAGCCATTAGTCACCTAGCCAGCTCCTGGTATTCCCACTCTTCTAGAGAGTTATTTTCCCTTGTTCTATATAGGTTTTTAGTGAATCCCTATCATTACCAGTTTTCGAGTAGCTTAGTGCTAGTCTGTCTCCCTCTCTCCTGTGTGGTATATTAGGTACACCAGAACTGTTCTACTTAGACAATGTAATAGAGCAGCAGGAAATGCTAGCAGAATGCTTGGTTGTATAGGGAGAAGTTTTAGCAGTAGAAAGAGGGAAGTGCTCATGCCATTGTACAAAACACTGGTGAGACCTCACTTGGAGTATTGTACGCAGTACTGGAGACCGTATCTTCAGAAGGATATTAATACTTTAGAGAGAGTTCAGAGAAGGGCTACTGGTTCATGGATTGCAGGATAAAACTTACCAGGAAAGGTTAAAGGATCTTAACATGTATAGCTTGGAGGAAAGACGAGACAGGGGGGATATGATAGAAACATTTAAATACATAAAGGGAATCAACACAGTAAAGGAGGAGACCATATTTAAAAGAAGAAAAACTACCACAACAAGTGGTAGAGGTTAAAGGGAAACTCCAGTGCCAGGAAAACAATCCGTTTTTCTGGCTCTGCAGGTCCCCTCTCCCTCCCACCTCCCATCCCCGGTTGCTGAAGGGGTGAAAACCCCTTCAGTGACTTACCAGATGCAGCGACGATGTCCCACGTCGCTGCTTCTCCCTCTACCGCGGCTCCTCCTAGTGATTGCGTCGGCCGGTGGGCGAGACTGATCCTGCCCACTGGCCTGGGAGACCTAATGCACATGCGCTGCATGAGCGACGCTAGAGGTCCTCACACAGCGACGCTCTAGTACAGGTTTCCTGTGCTATGATCCAGGAAGTGTCCTCTAGTGGCTGTCTATTAGACAGCCACTAGAGGTGGAGTTAACCCTGCAAGGTAATTATTGCAGACCACTCCAATGGGCAGAAGTGGTCTGGGTGCCTGGAGTGTCCCTTTAACACAGTAAAGGAGTTTAAGCATGCGTGGGATAGGCATAAGGCTATCCTAACTATAAGATAAGGCCAGGGACTAATGAAAGTATTTAGAAAATTGGGCAGACTAGATGGGCCGAATGGTTCTTATCTGACGTCACATTCTATGTTTCTATATCAGACGCCTGCTCCGCAACCCGAGGGCCCGGCCTGGACGATAGGCCTGCTGTCATCCTCCATTCAAGCATTTTTCCCCGGTCCCCTGCACTATCTGGCTCTCCAACACTTGAAAGTTCGCTACCTAAGGTCTTCGACCTCGTACGACAATGTCGTGTGGCTCTCGGACGAAGCTCATCAGGAATCAGGCGACAGCTGTTTGGTGGGCTGTCCTTCATATCAACTATCTGGAACTGATTGCAGGGTTGTTCATCATTTGTAGCTTCACCAAAGGGAAGAGTCACTGCTCGCTGCTTCTCCACATGGACAACATCTTGGCGGATGGCTACATAAACCGCTTGGGAGGTTACCATTCCAAACTACTGTCGGACCTCACAAAGGATCTCTGTCAATAATGTCTGGACAGGAACTTGTCTCTCGTGGCCAAATACCTCCCAGGACAGTCCCTCACCTCTCCTGCTAAGTTCCAAAACAATCTCTCACCTCTCCCTGTTCCGTTCCAAAACAATCCCTCTCCTCTCCCTGCTCCATTCAAAAATAATCCCTCCCCTCTCCCTTCTCCGTTCCAAAATAATCCATCACCTCTCCCTGCTCTGTTCCAAAAAAATCCCTCACCTCTCCCTGCTCTGTTCCAAAATAATCCCTCATCTCTTCCTGTTCCCCTGTTACCAATTAATCTAGATCACCCTGTACCACAGTAATTAATTCTCCCTCCCTCTCCCTGCACTATTGTGATCCATTCGATCACCCTGCACCACTATCACATTCAACCATCATAAAACAGGATATGCAGCAAGAACCATTATTCTACACACATTACACTGACCCCAGAATGTGATTTGTGACTCACCCATGTCATACTGGAGACTGATCTGCAGCTGATGCCAGAGCATGACAAGTGCAAATGAAGCGTAAAAATGCACGTCATACGTGTTGTACATTCGATACTCCTGACCTGCAAAGAGGCAAGACGGGGTGAAATAAAGAAAATAGCAGCTCATCCATTTAGTAATCAGCAAGGTGGGCTCTGTGATACTTTGGAACATATTGACTGAATTGTGATTACTGTAACAGCATTCAATAAGGAGAGGATCGGGGCCTTTCCTCCAATGAATCATTAAAAGCAGTCTGTATATATTGAACTAACACTCAATGAAGCCAGCATTCCCAGCCTTTCTGGAATGAAGCACACATCAGTGAGAGAGTCATTTCCAAGAGACATCTTTTTACCATCATCAGTCGTTTAGAAATATGTAATTTGCTTGAAACCGTATTAGAGAAACAGCACTATTTATGCCAGATTCTAATAGTTTGAATTAACTGCAGGATGGCAATCCCAATGTGAATGCTTTAAGTTCTCTTACATTCGACTGATCGCAATCCTGACGTTAATGTATTTGCGGCACACTGTTCTCCAGCACGCTCTGAGGTTAGAGGAATAATCAGAAGGAGAGAACTTTGTGAATCTATGCTGTCAAACATGCTGTGGCGAACAGAACCTCACCACTGGTTCTTGGAGGGGCCTGCTCGCCCGCCTCTTGCCCTGGCTAAAATACTTTTAAAAGACTCTGTGCAATTGGGTCTATATGGTTCGGTTACCGAACAACCACACGAACTGGAGATCACCCTGGAGCTTGTTAAGTGTATGTAACATTTCCACCGAACAGTGTTCTAAGTGTTCGTCTAGGTGGCCACAATTCCTATGGACGACCACAAGGTGGCGGCCATCTTGTTCGCATGAACGCAGGCAGTGGTGTTTGGGCATGAATCTCATGGAACTAAAACCAGACACAGAAACTGCCAAACACCGCTGGACTTCCACCATCGCCTGGTATACAACTTAGGAAGGCACTGTTCAGTGGAATCTTTCATCTGAATAAGCTCCAGGGTAGAACTATGGATTCCGTTCTGTAGTTTGTTCACTTTTTAAACTACCGAACTAGACCGACCACAAGCCCTGATTCTATGAAACTGTTTTGGGCATGGGACCATGCATGCGGTCAGTCAAATAAATGACTTCCAGGAAATTCCTGAACTGATCTGGGTTATTTTTGGATATGTTGGTCACCCAGATCAGGGCTATCAGGGGATGTAATGTTTGTGGGGGTTTTGTGTGTTTAAGGTATTTTTGGTGTTTTATAATAATGTGTGTTTTTTGTGTCTGGAGATAATTGAGTTAATACAGCAATTATCTCCCAGGTAGAGGGAAGAGATTGTATGGTATGTATGGGAGTGTCATGTATTGTGACACTGTTGTCATTAGTCTGGGACTCTGTAGTACAGTCTTCCATCAGTTCCAGGTGGGAGACACCTTTGCATGGGGATTGTCATAAAAGGCCAAGTGTGGTCACCCTCAACACGCAGCCTCGTCTCGTGATTGTAGGGAACAGCTATACAAGCTATACCTGCTTCGTATTGCTATACTGGCTATAATCACTATCTCTTGTAAGAGCTACACAACTATACCTGCTAGACTTTCTGGAGTAGGAGAGGCCAACCCACTGGAAGCTGGATTCTGGGCTTGGGTCCAGGGTGGGTGGAGGGCAGTGAGACCCCAGCCAAGCTGCGGCGGCTAAGGGGCTACGGTGCTTATGGTGTCCGGTGCTTATAGTACTCCAGGCTACTAAGAAGCAGCGGTTGGTCGAAGTGACAGGCAGTCCATCACACATGCCTCTAATCTAACCGGCATGATCATTGCTGTGCGTGAGTTTGTGACAACTTAGAATACATTTATTAGACATTATGAAGGATAGAGATATTCTGCTTTTTTTAAGGAACTAAAATACATTTTAAAACTAACTGCATTTTATCAGTATTGGCACACTGGACACAGAGAGATGTTAAATATACCTTCCAGATACGCAAAGCGTCCATACTCCCGCAGGATGGCCTTCATGCCCGGTAAACATTTCTCCCCAATATTCATCAGCTTATCATCAACGGGAACCTCCACCCAGACCGTACCTCCGTCCGCCACAAAGTAAAGCTCATTAAACAGCGCTGACTTGTACCATGATGGCAGATCTCTGTGAGATTAGGGGAAAGGATGAGGTTAATCCAGAGAGGGACTGTTAGTCCTGAAGGCTGGTGAGGGTATCACAGAAAAAGAGAGGACAGAACAGAGATAACAATGTCAGAACAACAAACACTTCCAAACTCCCTCAACATTATTTATAGATAATAAAACTTTCCATATACTGCCCCATTCCCGATCTAACTCACATCCCGTAAACTGCCCCATTCCCGATCTAACTCACATCCCGTAAACTGCCCCATTCCTGATCTAACTCACATCCCGTAAACTGCCCCATTCCCGATCTAACTCACATCCCGTAAACTGCCTCATTCCTGATCTAACTCACATCCCGTAAACTGCCCCATTCCTGATCTAACTCACATCCCGTAAACTGCCCCATTCCCGATCTAACTCACATCCCGTAAACTGCCCCATTCCCGATCTAACTCACATCCCGTAAACTGCCTCATTCCTGATCTAACTCACATCACATAAACTGCACCATTCCTGACCTACCTCACATCCCATAAACTGCCCCATTACCGATCTAACTCACATCCCATAAACTGCCCCATTACCGATCTAACTCACATCACACAAACTGCCCCATTCTTAATCTAACTCACATCCCATAAACTGCTCCATTCCAGATCTAACTCACAATCCATAAACTGCCCCATTCCTGATCTAACCCACATCCCATAAACTGCCCCATTCCCGATCTAACTCACATCCTGTAAACTTCCTCATTCCTGATCTAACTCACATCACATAAACTGCACCATTCCTGATCTACCCCACATCCCATAAACTGCCCCATTCCTGATCTAACCCACATCCCATAAACTGCCCCATTCCTGACCTCACATCACATAAACTGCCCCATCTCCTGACCTACTCACATCACATAAACTGCCCATTCGATCTAACTCACATCCCGTAAACTGCCCCATTCCTGATCTAACTCACATCCTATATCCTGCCCCATTCCTGATCTAACTCACATCCTATATCCTGCCCCATTCTGATCTAACTCACATCCTATATACTGCTCTCAATTCCTGATCTAACCCACATCCCATAAACTGCCCCATTCCTGATCTAACCCACATCCCATAAACTGCCCCATTCTGATCTGAACCCATCCCATAAACTGCCCCACTCCTGATCTAACCACAACCCATAAACTGCCCCATTCCTGATCTAACCCACATCTCATAAACTGATTCCTGATCTAACCCACATCCCATAAACTGCCCAATTCCTGATCTAACCCACATCCCATAAACTGCCCCATTCCTGATCTAACCCACATCCCATAAACTGCCCCACTCCT
>OW240916.1:328624876-328635113 GCA_933207985.1 Pelobates cultripes
AAACCCCCCCCATCCCCCCTCCCTGGCACAGCGACACTGCACTATAAACCCCTCCCCCTCCGGGCACAGCGACACTGCACTATAAACCCCTCACCCTCCGAGCACAGCGACACTGCACTATAAACCCCTCCCCCTCCGGGCACAGCGACACTGCACTATAAACCCCTCACCCTCCGAGCACAGCGACACTGCACTATAAACCCGTCCCCCTCCGGGCACAGCGACACTGCACTATAAACCCCTCACCCTCCGAGCACAGCGACACTGCACTATAAACCCGTCCCCTTCCAGTGGCCCCCCTCACCTCCTCCCAAGGCTGGGCACAATTACATTGCACATTATGTTTGAGATGATGCTAAGTTATTTTCAGTTAAAAACAAAGCGTAAGAATCTGTAAAAAAATAAAGCAATAATAAGGAGCCAAGACTAGAAAAGACTTGTAGACAGATGTGTAGAATGCCTCCATGATTATCCATTCAGTCCATTTAATAGGGTCACTTCTGTCTGTAGTGTTTCCTACTGATGTTTTCACTAAAAATAAACTAAATCTAATCTGCTTCTAAATCTGTGACTGAATATTTTTGCTAAAATACAGAAAGAAAAGTAAAAACTATGGCAGCCAAGATGAAACTGGGTGGACCTTAAAGTATCCCAGTGTCACCTCCACCTTACCTATAGCCTATTGTTTCCTCATTCCTGATCTCTAAAGCCTATTGTTTCCTCATTCCTGATCTCTATAGCCTATTGTTTCCTCATTCCTGATCTATTTCTATTTAAAATAGAACACAAAGCAGGGACAACTATTATATACATACCCCTGAAATTCACGTAACCACTTTCAAGTTATATTGATGCCTGGAAAAACATTTGTGCAGTACTACAGGTTGATGGGAACTGGAATGTAATATTCAAAACCTAAAATCCCATAATGCGTAATGGATCTTAGATTTTCAAGAAGGAACTCCAAATGCAAAGCACACTATTAACATAATTTCATCATCATTAAAGGGACACTCGAGGCACCCAGACCACTTCTGCCCATTGAAGTGGTCTGGGTGCCAACTCCCACCACCCTTAACCCTGCAAGTGTTATTATTGCAGTTTTTATAAACTGCAATAATTACCTTGCAGGGTTAAGTCCTCCTCTAGTGGCTGTCTATCAGTGTCCAGCATTTTAAACGCTATGTACGAGGACCTCCAGCATCACCGGAATCCCCTAGGAATGCATTTAACAATGCTTTCCTATGGGGAGGTCTAATGCTCGCACGGCTGACGTCTGCAGGGGAAGAGCCAGACTCAGCGCCGAGAGACATCGGCGCTGGATTCGGGTAAGTCACTGAAGGGGTTTTAACCCCTTCAGCAACATGGGATGGGAGGGAGAGGGGCACTGCATGGTCATGCAGTGACAGGAAAACATGTTTTCCTGGCACTGGAGAGTCCCTTTAAAGAGGCATTGTTGTAGGACAGGGAATTTAGCTATATGTAGAGGTTTTTAAAGGAGATATACATTTGCTAATTAAGTAAATATTTATAAAGTGCCAAAAAATTCTGCAGTGCTGCACAATGGGTGGACAAACATTCACGTAATTGTAACCAGACGAGTTGGATACAAAGGAACAGTGAGCTTACATGTTAGAGGGAGTGGGGTATAGTGACACAGTAAGAGAGGGATTGAGGCCCTGCTCAGTGAGCTTACATGTTAGAGGGAGTGGGGTATAGTGACACAGTAACAGAGGGATTGAGGGCCTGCTCAGTGAGTTTACATGTTAGAGGGAGTGGGGTATAGTGACACAGTAACAGAGGGATTGAGGGCCCTGCTCAGTGAGTTTACATGTTAGAGGGAGTGGGGTATAGTGACACAGTAACAGAGGGATTGAGGGCCCTGCTCAGTGAGTTTACATGTTAGAGGGAGTGGGGTATAGTGACACAGTAACAGAGGGATTGAGGGCCTGCTCAGTGAGTTTACATGTTAGAGGGAGTGGGGTATAGTGACAGTAACAGAGGGATTGAGGGCCCTGCTCAGTGAGTTTACATGTTAGAGGGAGTGGGGTATAGTGACACAGTAACAGAGGGATTGAGGGCCTGCTCAGTGAGTTTACATGTTAGAGGCAGTGGGGTATAGTGACACAGTAACAGAGGGATTGAGGGCCCTGCTCAGTGAGTTTACATGTTAGAGGGAGTGGGGTATAGTGACACAGTAACAGAGGGATTGAGGCCCTGCTCAGTGAGTTTACATGTTAGAGGGAGTGGGGTATAGTGACACAGTAACAGAGGGATTGAGGGCCTGCTCAGTGAGTTTACATGTTAGAGGGAGTGGGGTATAGTGACACAGTAACAGAGGGATTGAGGGCTCTGCTCAGTGAGTTTACATGTTAGAGGGAGTGGGGTATAGTGACACAGTAACAGAGGGATTGAGGGCCTGCTCAGTGAGTTTACATGTTAGAGGCAGTGGGGTATAGTGACACAGTAACAGAAGGATTGAGGGCCCTGCTCAGTGAGTTTACATGTTAGAGGGAGTTGGGTATAGTGACAGTAACAGAGGGATTGAAGGCCCTGCTCAGTGAGCTTACATGTTAGAGGGAGTGGGGTATAGTGACACAGTAACAGAGGGATTGAGTGCCTGCTCAGTGAGTTTATATGTTAGAGGGAGTGGTGTATAGTGACACAGTAACAGAGGGATTGGGGGCCCTGCTCAGTGAGTTTACATGTTAGAGGGAGTGGGGTATAGTGACACAGTAACAGAGGGATTGAGGGCCTGCTCAGTGAGTTTACATGGTAGGGGGAGTGGGGTATAGTGACACAGTAACAGAGGGATTGAGGGCCTGCTCAGTGAGTTTACATGTTAGAGGGAGTGGGGTATAGTGACACAGTAACAGGGGGATTGAGGGCCCTGCTCAGTGAGTTTACATGTTAGAGGGAGTGGGGTATAGTGACACAGTAACAGAGGGATTGAGGGCCTGCTCAGTGAGTTTACATGTTAGAGGGAGTGGGGTATAATGACACAGTAACAGAGGGATTGAGGGCCCTGCTCAGTGAGGTTACATGTTAGAGGGAGTGGGGTATAGTGACACAGTAACAGAGGGATTGGGGGCCCTGCTCAGTGAGTTTACATGTTAGAGGGAGTGGGGTATAGTGACACAGTAACAGAGGGATTGAGGGCCTGCTCAGTGAGTTTACATGTTAGAGGGAGTAGGGTATAGTGACACAGTAACAGAGGGATTGAGGGCCTGCTCAGTGAGTTTACATGTTAGAGGGAGTGGGGTATAGTGACACAGTAACAGAGGGATTGAGGGCCCTGCTCAGTGAGTTTACATGTTAGAGGGAGTGGGGTATAGTGACACAGTAACAGAGGGATTGAGGGCCCTGCTCAATGAGTTTACATGTTAGAGGGAGTGGGGTATAGTGACACAGTAACAGAGGGATTGAGGGCCTGCTCAGTGAGTTTACATGTTAGAGGGAGTGGGGTATAGTGACACAGTAACAGAGGGATTGAGGGCCCTGCTCAGTGAGTTTGCATGTTAGAGGGAGTGAGGTATAGTGACACAGTAACAGAGGGATTGAGGGCCCTGCTCAGTGAGTTTACATGTTAGAGGGAGTGGGGTATAGTGACACAAAAGGTAAGGGTAGAATAGTAGGTTGGTAGAATAGTACTCACTCAAGACTTAGTGGGGGAGGAGGGGGGGTTATGACAGTTTCAGCAGAGTAATCAGGGGAAGGGGGAGCTAATAACAGTTTAATTGATACGCTTTCCTGAATATCTCATTTTTAATTAAATATTTGGAAAGCCAGGGAAGGTGTATATAAACATTGTCAATGTTCATAAAACCAAAGTGACATTTAGAATTTGTAGAAGCCATGGCCCAGGACGTTTTTCCAGACTTGCTCTAGGCCTATGGCCACAGTCCTACCAGAGTTTCAGCATTTCTTCAACTTTTCATTTCTTTAGAGGGACACACGAGACACTGTATGAAGTGGTTAGAGTGCTTGCAGTTCTTGGCTCCATCCCTACAGTGTTAAACTATTTTTGAATATTGCAATGCTAAACAATATTTCCACAGTAGTCCCATTCCCTCCGTATTGCTTGGGCTTATTAGAAAATATGAGCCTGACCATTGTTGGTATGATTAGGTAAGGCTAAAAGGAAGTTGTCATTTATGTCTTAGACACACCTCCATCGAGCCAGGCTATGGGAACTTATTTACTGTGAAACTGCTCGCAAATGGTTAAACATTAAATGAAGAGACAGCGCCAGAGGACTCTGGGCATGGTTACCACTTCAGTGAGACAAAATTGTTATAGTGCCTAGTCCTTTTAATAAACAAGCTGCTCGCCATCACAAAGTGCCACAAACATAAGTTACTGTAATTCAAAGATACCTGTAAGAATTTGGTGCAATGCTGAGCTTTGTGCACCTAATTCTGCTGTCCAGAATGGATCTCTATATAAGATTTGAAGAACAAACAGCTCCCAGAAATCTGCAAAAGCCAAGACGCAAACAATGTCCAGAGCAGCCAAAGCCGTATTGTACAAATGGATCATTGTAGAGGGAAGCAGCCTTGTAATTCATTCATCACTACCAGAAAACCATATTAACTATTTCAAGAAATCTCAGCCTAGGGAGGTTTGTTTAGAACAGATTTCTCGTAGCCCCCAAAACTAAGCAGAATAGGAAGGGTCAATGGGATGTTGGTTGACTGTGTGACTGCAACACTGGAGTAGGTATTGTGTATTACTATAACCCCTGACAGGGTTAATGCAAGGCTTCACCTGGATTTCTTCTTCCAGCCATTAGCAGCATGTGGCTATGAAGGGCCGGACGGTGCTCGTTGTCACTGTATGCTGCAGCTCAGTTAGTTTATAACAAGATCACATTCTTTTTGCTGCTGTAAGTAGCACAGATTCCCGTGCATGCCTCTGCAGACTAACCTCTAACATTTCCTGTGCTATGGCAACAGGCTCCCCATTGGCTAGCACAAATGCTACTTGCAGCCAATCTCGGGAGCCCCTCCGCGGTGATGCATGTTGCTAGGTTATATATGATGCAGTGAATGATTATGCCCAAACAAAGAGAGAAACCAGAGCAGTAGAGGCGCTCCAAAAATACCCCTTTCAAAGCCAAAGCTCCTTCCAGGAACATGCAGATATAAATAACGCAGTGCAGTTACCAATCCCCTACACCCAACAACCAAGCAGACATTTTCCACTGGCACTGTGCCATCCTAAACAGACATGTGAAAAGTGCCGTCAGATCAAAAGCAGGCTCAGCACGTGGTGTGTAACTGGGTCCATGCTGGATCCGCCATATAAAGGGGACCCTGCTTGCATACATAGTGCATTCACATCTCCAGCCTCTAGGAATTACGTCAAACATAAGAAATGATATACAATATGGCACCAGTTAGGAAAACTGCAAAAGTTTTTATGCCAAAATCCAGACCCGCACAGGTGAAATGTTCAGACCTTTCCAATAAATACGGAAGAAGTTGATCTACTTAACATTTCTGGTAAAAGTGAAAATGTCCGTGTTTCTACATCAAACTTGGAAAGTATTTAAATATTAAAGGGCTGATTTCACAGATGTTTTTATTTAATTTTACACATTAAAATAATTGTACATATCGGGGGGGCGGGGCCTGACAGCCAAGATGGCCGCACGTACTCCTTGAGAGCTCCTGCACCAGCAAGCAAACAAACGTGCATCCTGACTAAACTGCCCATGCTGGTGGCACAAAAAGCCCCAAAAACAGAGTGGAACCGCATGGGGAGCATAACGATACCTGTCATGTACCACTGCACACTGCGGGCACATGGACCGGCCACGCGGCCTACACTGGAGCGGAGCCCGAGGTCTGGGGGAGACGGCCGACCCCCCGGCACGAGACCTGCTCACAAGCGAGCGTTGACTACTGCCCTGCTACCCCCCCCTCTGGACCGGCGGGGGATATCCCGGTCCTCGCTGGGGACGATCACCCCAGCAAAGCAGACTAAACAAGCGACCAAATCTACAATCAAACGAGATAATAGAAACGCAACCAAGATGGCGGCCAAGGCGCGTCCGGCGCCAAAATGCACCCTTGTTCAGCCACCCAAGCACACCCAGGAGTTCTTCGCCCGGCTATGTAACAGCCTATGGACGAGGCTCCGCACTAAGGGCCGATCCTTCCATCTCGCCATGAGAACAGCGGTGGCATGGATCCGGCCGACTACACAGCGACACCTGTGCACATTCTCCCCACGAGCTCCCAGGGGGGCCTTCAGTCAGAGACAGAGGCGGGAGGCGAGAAGGCGAGGAAGGGCAACAGATCCCTCAGACGCCGACACTCAGCTTCACATGCACCACAGCAAGACCACTCCCCACACAGCGGCGCAGAAAAACACCAACCGCCGAAAAGCAACCCCACGGATGAAGATCCACGAGATCCAACCTCCGGCCAGCGTAAGCCAAATGTGGAGAGCACCTCCGAGACGAAGGAAGGACGGAACTCTACAGCGGCACCAACTCTGCCATTGCCCTTCGCCCACCCATCAAGCCCCCACCGCAGACCGACCAGAACAAGCCGCGCAGAGAATAGACACAGGAATCGGCTGACTGCTGAACGGGGCCGCCGAGCTGCACCTACCTGAGCACTATGAGACACTGAGCTTTGCGGCAGCTAGCTCCATGCTAGAGGACTCTTGTAAGCCAACCAGATGAAGCATTTAAGCTAGTACTCATGTTTCGATATGACCTGTAGGTTAGCCTGGTTATTGACTAGGAAGTTAACTTTAAATGGCCTCACCTAGCCCATCTTAAACGTAGGATTCAATAGTTACCTGCATAAGATTAATAGCTTTGTTTTAGCATGAGCCGAGTTTATTAACATGTATGCTACTGTTACTTTAGTTGTAATCTCTGCTATGACCTCACAACTTAAGCACTGAATGTGTGCCTAACCTATTGCATAGTCCAGTATTTCTCATATAACAGTCTACATAGATAGGCATCGCTACCAGAATAGCTTGTTTATACCATAACATTTAAAAATGTGCCGATACTCTCATGCCACGATTGTACAACTACTGTGTTTATACCTTTCAATTATGCCGTTGTGGCATTGAAAACGTTTTGTCATTACTTGCACAAAGAAAAATAAAGAATAAAAAAAAAAAATAATTGTACATATCGATAGTAACAAGTAGTACAATAAGTGTAGAATGTAACAATTACAATATTAATACAATGAAAAAAAAACAACAAAAAAACCGACGTTTTCTGTGTCATTCATAGAAAAGCATAAATTTGGTGTAGGTAAACTGAGTGCCAGGCACCAGGGGGTCACCACACGTTCCAAAATCTTTAATGTACATTATGCCCAAAGTAAATAACCAAGAGAAACGGTTTGAAATAGAAAAAAACTGCAATTTAGTATGGCACAGAGGGATGCTAATTATGTTCATATTTTCTATCATTGTTGCACAGATAAGCAGGATACAGATTGTTTTACAGTTTGTCCCTTTAACTTAGTGTAAGTTCAAAGCAATGTAAAATCAGGTAGGCACAAGACCTAGTAACTCTTGAGTGCTCTACAACACCCAGGTGGGCAATATTCACAAGCAGTTTGAAGTGGTCAAACAATAAAAATCAAGAAGGTAAGAGGGCATCCTTTTAGAACTGTGGTGTGTGCCAGGCCTGAGGATTTACGCAAAGTGTGGTAAATCTTGTAATGAGCCACAGGCTTATCATGCACGCTGGCGCTAAATGAACAAGTGACATGGTTCCTGCTAAATTAAAGGACCGCTATAGGCACCCAGAATGCTTCAGCTCAATGAAGGGGTCTGGGTGCCAGGTTCCCCTAATTTTAAACCTGCAGTTGAAAACATAACAATTTCAGAGAAACTACTATGTTTACACGGCAGGGTTAATCCAGCCTCTAGTGGCTGTCCCCCTGACAGCCACTAGAGGCCACTTCTGCGATTTACACAGAGTAAATCGCACTTATTTGATGGAGTCCAGCGTAAAAAAAAAAAGAAGAAAAAAAAAAAAAAGATTCCCATAGTAAATCATTGAGTAATGCTTTCCTATGGGCAGGTTTAAAGGTGCGAGTCTACGCACCTGGCTGCGCATGCACAGTTGGCTCCACTCGGGAGCGGACGTCGATGGAGGAGAGATCACCAGTGCCGAGGCAGCCCGGCACTGGATTAAGGTAAGCAAATAAATGGTTAAACATTTATTCGCCACAGAACGGGGCCCTAGTGACCTAAAAGATGACTAGAACTCTATAGCGTTAGGAATACATAGTTACATAGCTGAAAAGAGATTTGCGCGTCCATCAAGTTCAACCTTCCTCAAATATGTTTTTGCTGTTGATACAAAAAAAAGGCAAAAAACCTAGTCTGAAGCACTTCCAATTTTGCAACAAACTAGGAAAAAATTCCTTCTTGACCATAAAATAGTCAGATATCTTCTTGGATCAAGCAGCTATTACCCCACTAATTAGAAATTATATCCCTGTATGTTATGTTTTTGCAAGTATTTATCCAATTGCAGTTTAAACATCTGTATAGACTCTGATAAAACCACCTCTCCAGGCAGATAATTACATATCCTTATTGCTCTTACTGTTAAAAAAAAAAAAACACCTTTTCTTTGCCTTAGATGAAATCTCCTTTCTTCCAGCCTAAATGTTTGACCTCGTGTCCTATGTATAGCCCTGTTTATGAATAGATTTCCAGATAATGGTTTGTACTGGCCCCGAATATTTTTGTTTAATGTTATATCTCCTCTCAGACGCCGTTTTTCCAAACTAAAGAGATTTTCATGTTTTAACCTTTCTTAACTTCCATAACTAAAATGCTCCATTCCTTTGATCAATTTTGTAGCTCGTCACTGCACTTTTTCTGGTGCCATGATATCTTTCTTTAGAACAAGTGCCCAAAATTGCACAGCATATTCAAGGTGTGGTCTTACCAGCGATTTATAAAGAGGCAAAATTATATTTTCATCCATAGAATTTATGCCCCTATTTATACATGACAAAACCTTACTGGCCTTAGCAACTGCAGATTGACATTGCATATTGCTGCCTAATTTGTTGTCTATAACAATTCCCAAATCCTCCTCGCGTGTGGTTATCCCTAATTCACTACTATTTATGGCAGAGGTGGACAATCTGCGGCCCTCCAGATGTTTTGGACTACATCTCCCATAATGCTCTTAGTGCCATATTGCTAGCAAAGCATCAAGGGAGATGTAGTCCAAAACATCTGGGGGGCTGCATATTGTCCACCCCTGATTAAGTGTGTAAGTTGCTTGTTCATTCTTGACCCCGAAGTGCATAACTTTGCATTTCTCTACATTAAATTTCATCTGCCATTTTAGTGCCCAGTCCCCCAATCTATCCAAATCCCTCTGCAAAGCAAAGCAATATCCTGCTCACATTTTATTACTTTACAAAGTTTTGTGTCATCTGCAAACACTGATACATGGCTTTCAATGCCTATTTCATTCATTTATAAATATGTTAAATAGAAGCGGTCCCAAAACAGAACCTTCAGGGACACCACTTACCACTTTTGTCCCGGCCTGAAAATTTACCATTAATGACAACTCGTTGTACTCTATCCTTAAGCCAATGTTCTACCCAAGGACAAGAATATTCAGCTAGACCAATTTCTTTTATTTTAAGACTAACCTATTGTGAGGAACCGTATCAAATGCCTTGGCAAAATCCAGCTGTTACCTTTCCCGCGGGTTACCATGGCAATGATCCACGCGGCACGCAGACCGCGAGATTTACACAGGGAGAACTGCTCAGCCAATGCTACTGGACCACCAGGGATTAACATATCCCCCCTTCCCTGCCCAGGTAACAAGCAGGGAGGAGAGACAAAAAAATAATAAAACCTATAAATATTAAAAATTAAAATAAAAATGACCCCCCGCCCATTTTACACAAATTACATCCCTTCACAAACGTAAGACTACACACTCTGCATTCATTCTACACACACACACACACACACACTCTGCATTCATTCTACACACACACACTGCATTCATTCTACACACACACACTGCATTCATTCTACACACACACACTGCATTCATTCTACACACACACTGCATTCATTATATATATACACACACACACACACACCTCATTCATTATATATACACACACTACACACACACACTGCATTCACTATACACACACACACACACTGCATTCATTATACACACACACACTGCATTCATTAT